>MPUH01000125.1:0-100375 GCA_001970955.1 Stentor coeruleus
ACTTTTTTTACCTCATAAAATCAACACAAATCCCCAAACCATATCAACCTTTTTCTCTCCCTACCTTAAAGCATCCTTCTTTATTTGTCATACTTTTCCCAGTTATAATTAAAATCAACTTTTTCATCACCACTCACAAATTCCATCTTAATTCAAAACCNTAATTAAAATCAACTTTTTCATCACCACTCACAAATTCCATCTTAATTCAAAACCCTCAACCTAATTGTTTATCTTTTTACCTCTTCGTCCATTGTTTATCATCCAACCTCAAAAACCAATAAAAATATGAATGGGCTTTTTGGGCGTTGTTGCAAAAAAAAGGGGAAAAAAGTACTTGACTGGCACGAAAAAGCAGAACTAGCCAAACGAAGATGGAGGAAAGTATGGTTACTAAGAAATCTATTAACAACAGTCGAAGAGTAATTTAAACATAGGGCAAAAAGTAGAGCTAATGACTACGGAGTTAGTCTTTACGAAGGGATTTCAATAGAAGCAGGAAAAGAACGAGTTTTACATAAAAAGTGGATAGTCTATCCTTGGGTTTATTGGAAAAAAATCTGGGACCTAATTGCCGCAGGTTTAAAAATGTACTATTGTTTTTCAATCCCATACTATCTAGCTTTTCATGGTAGCTATGAAGGTCATCTTATCCCATGGGACTTTTTTTTTGATATCCTTTTATTTATAGACATTATCGTAAAACTATCAACAGCATTTGTCAAAGATTCTAAACTCATAGATGATCGAAAAAGTATTTTCATGAAAAGTTTAAGAGAAGGATTGATAATTGATATTATTTGTGTTTTACCTTTATATGCTGCATATGGTTCACTTATGTGGTTTAGGGTGTTAAGATTATTACAAATGAGCGAGTTAAAAAGAGCTTTAGAAAATGCGGTAAAAAATATTTAGAATGTTATATCGACTATATTAGCGATATTGTCTTTTAATGATTATAATAGTAAACAAGCATTTTTACGTATTTCAAACTTTATTATAATGCTCTGTGTGGTATCTCATAATATTACTTGTTTTTTATACCTTTTAGCTAAAGATGAGGAAATTGGATTAGCAAATACATATTTGGGAAATGATCAATTAGATAATGAACAAGTTTATGCTAAGACTTTATATTATGTTATAACAACAATATCAACAGTTGGGTATGGAGATATATCGCCTAAGACTTCAAAAGAAATCGCATTTGTTATGTTTGTGCAGTTTTTAGGAGTTGTTATTTTCGCTTATCTTACTGGGAACATAACTTCAATCCTAATGAATCTAAACCAAAGAGAAAAAATGCTTTCTGATAAAGAAATCAGTTTAGATAAATGGTTTTTAGACTTTAGTACTCATCATAAATTCCGTATTCCTCAAGATATGCAAAAAAACATAAAAGACTATTTTATGTATTATTGGGAAAATGATCACTCAGCTCTACTATCAGAAACTGGGTTTCTTATGAGAATGCCTTTAAAGCTTAGAAATGAGTTCATGGATTACCTTTTTTCTGATGAAATCGCGTATTTCAATGTATTCTTTGATGGTTATGACAAACAACTTTGTTATTCAATGATGCTAAATATGTACCCTAGGATTTTTGAAGAGAAAAACCCTGTGATCAAAAATTCTACTGAAGTTGAAGAAATATACATAATTCGTAGAGGAAAAGTTGTTTTGACTACAACAATGGGAACAAGTTTTCTAGTCTTGGGAGAAAAAAGTTTTTTCGGTGAAGAATATGTTTTGTTTAATGAAACACCAAAAATAGTTTTCTATGCTGATTCTTTAGGTGTTGAGTGCTTTTGTATTAAAAAAGGAAAGTATTTGGAATTACTTAATAAATACCCAAAGAGTTTTCAAGCGGTATTAAGAAGAGCTTTTAAACGAGCTAAATATTTTAAAGCTGTTATGCAACATGGGGTTAAAAAAGAAGAAATTGGATATGAAGAAGGGGTTCTTGTAAAAACTAAGACTGCTAGGTCAGGAGCTGGGGTTTATTTATCGAATTTTTCATGGGAATATGATCAGGAGGAAAATGATGAGTTAAATGAATTGATTATGAGGAATAATGAAATTACGGCTAAAGAAAAAATATTGGAGAATTTGAAGAGCAATCAAGAAAATATGAGATCTTTACAAGAGAATATGGAGAAAATCAGTCAGAGAGTGGAGGAGGTTAAGAGTTTTTATGAGAAGGATATCCATAGTTTAGTCCAGATTATTAATTTGCTTAAGGAAGGACATACTTTGGAAGCTAATGATTTGATTAGCAAGCTTAAAACTGAAACTAAGTAGATTAGGATATTATTTTAGTTAGAATTTATTATTAAAATAAGTTTTTATATTTTGTTTTGGTTTTGATCCTTGTGAATAAGGATTTATAAGTTTTTGTTGGGAAAACTTGTAATAAGATAATGGAGTTTTATTTTATATGGAGATGGATACAAATTTTAATTTTATTATATAAGAATTAGATATAAAAAGGTTAGTTTTTTTTGGGGTTATGCTAATTGCATGGATTTTGATACAAAAATAGGTTAAAATATTGTAGGATAATAAAATTCATATATGAGTTTTTTGGGAGATGTTGAAATTTATAGGTTAAGAAATTGTTTATTTTTTGGGGAAGTCTGTGAAAGGAATTGTATTGAAAGCTGATTGAGTGCTTGTGGAGAAATTATGAAAAATTAATGCTCTTATAGAGGAAAATTGCTTAAAATAAACTGGTTTGCAAATTCATATTTTTAAACTGATTCTTCCTTTTGGTTTTTTCAGAATTATTAGTTTAAATACCTGAAAAAAATGATAACAAGCTTGATATCACTCATTTTTTCTTCCAATCTTATCCTAGTCCACATAATTTTCCACTATTAAACTGTATTTCATCTTCAAAAGTGCATAAACCCCAGTCTTTCCTTAAAAACATCATATTTTTCCATAAAAAAAGTTCATTTTATTATAAATTTATGCTTAACAATAGTTTTTGTGTTTATAATATTAATAATATATCAAATTAAAAGTTTTTTTCATGTCTTATCTTACAATTCGAAATTAAAGCCCTAAACATAATAAAAAATCCATGATTATAAGTTACCAAACGTTTTAAAGTAAATGGCAATATGTTGGATTGACGATTGGCTCTGTGAAATGAAGAATGATTTAGCATTAGATATAGAAGAAAAGTCAGTTCTTTATTCTTTTGATTTTAGAAAAGAAACCCCGAAGCTTTTTCCAATAGGCAAATTCAGATGGCTTAATACCCCTCGACATGGTATCCAAAAATCATTCAAAAGAAGCAACACCTGGAATTCAGCTTCAACTTCACCAAGCTTTATGAAAGACATCGATTTCTGCCCATTATTTCGACAAAGTATATGCTAGAATTCGAATCTAAAGACTAATTTTATAATTATGCTTAATAATTTATGCAGAATTTTTAAAATCTTCTTAAACATCACAAATCCATATCATCACACCAAAAAACCTTTCATTCTTTCAATTAACCATTTTTGCCTCTAAATTTCTTAAATTATCATCCAAAATTTTTCCTATACAAAAAACTCCCAATTCCCATCCTTACAACTTATCCTAACTATCATCAACAAACTTAAAATTTTGACACATTAAACTAATTTTCCCACACTTATTCTTTATCACTTCCATCCACAACAACAAAATCCTCTAAAAAAAATATAAACGAAATATACAACCTTTTACTAAAAACTCTCACACAATCATAATAAAAAATCCCTTATAATTAATCTAATCATAAAACTTCAACTGAAAATTCATAATAAAACCATAAACTATTTTTTACTCATAATCTATTCTACTGACTAAGTGCTTCTTGCAGTATTTCTTGTTGGAAAATCCCTCTTCCATGTCCTCCAATACTATGTTTCAATATAATAATGCACAAAGCTTCATTACTAACCTCTTCCCCATTACCTCCTTCATGAGCTAAAGCTTCTTTAAACAACCTTTCCTGTGCTTCTAAACTCAAACTAGAATCCAATTGAACAAAATACTGTGAAGCTTTCTCAGCAGTAAGCATATTTCCTTTAATAATCTTCCTTAACCCATAATAATCCTCAACAATCTGAAACTCATATTCACTAACAATACTATTAAGGAAATCAGCTTTAGTAACCATCGCAGCTTTGCTATAAATTTTCTTTACCTGCTCTTCAAAACTAACTTTTTTTTTCCAATTCTCAAATGTTATCATCCCAGTTTCTTTTTCATCAATAAAACTACACAAAGCTTCTGCATCTTCTTGACTTATCCATATATCAAGAACAGTTCTTAACCCATCAATAAACTCATGATAATCTAAAACCCCCTGTTTTGCATTTAAAGCTCTAAAAACATACCCATCATCTTTATTTTCTCTATGAAGATTTCCACATATTTTCAATATTGTTATTTCAAGTTTATCTGGTTGATCCATATGTAATCTTTCTAATATCCTTTCTCCTACAACTCTATGAGACTTATAGATTTTCTTAACAATTTCAACAACATCAACAATAGAAGCTTCTCCTCCAAATTGTTGTACTTCATAAACTTCAGCATAATTCTCATCAGTTTCTTTAAGTTTTCTGCTTATTTTATTAAATATTTCTTGAATTGAACATAAATATACTATAACTCTTATTGGTAAAGGACGTGAATGGAATATCCCTAAAAGTCGACAATAGAATATTGCATATGGATGATTTAGTTTATAAAGTTCTTCTAATGATGTGATAAGAGCTTTTAGTTGTTTTAACCCAAGAGCCTTTAGACCATATTTCTGATACATATATTCAAACATATAATCAGCTGCACTTCTTGGCTCACGGGCCATTTTGATATCGTTTTGATCAAGTTTATGTTTATCAACCATCATCCCTTCAAGAGTTTTCCATAATGTTGCATATGTCATTGGGGGTTCTTTACGAAGTTTTGATACTCTTTCTATAAGTGGATTATGGAATATAATACTTGGGCTAATTCCTTCTATTATTAAAGAGTCTTGTATTGATCTAGAAAAATCGTCTATACTACCTAAACTAAGTAGGCTTTCTTTTTTACTCTCAAAACCTTTTTTATGTAAAACTTGGCATTCTTCAGATATTGACTGTATCTCTTTTTCTGCGGCTACAAGTTTTTTTCTAAGTTTTTCCTTCTCAGCTGTAAGTTTTGATATTTTCTCTTCGTACATAAGTAAACTTTCTGATATTTTACCCATTTGTTCATTCATCATTTCTCTGTATTCTTCAAGTTGTGATGGTGTTTCAGCATTAAGCCTATTTTCAAGAGCTTTTAATCTTGAGTATTCTGCTTTATAAAACTCAGCAAGTTCAGTGTATTTATTTAACTCATCTTTTAACATCCCATTTTCTAATTGACTGTTTTGTAGTTCGTTTTCAAAAAAGTTTTCTTGGGTTCTCATTCGTAATTGTAATACATCAATTTCTCTAGTTTGTTGGGTGTTGGAGTATACAAGCTCATTTTTGACTCGATCCCATTCTTCTTCTTGGGATTTATGGTTTTTAAGATGCATGTTTATGTCGTTTTTAAGTTTTTCTAGTTGTTGGGTTAAGGTTTTTTCAAGTTTTTCATGATTGTTTATATCATTTTCTAGTTTAGTAAGCTTTTTTTTGGTAACTTTGAGGTCTTTTTCTAATGATTTTTTCGCTGATTTGCAAGTGTTGTATTTTTCTGTTATGATTGACCTTTCTTCAGTAGCTTTGGAGTCTTGTTCTTTTAAGGATTCTATAAGGGAAGACATATCACCTAAGTTTTCTATAGTTTTTTCTTGTAAAGATTTATTATCAATCATTGAAGTTAGTTCTTTTTTAAGATAGTCGATTTGATTTGTACTTTCTTGATATTTGATTTTGATTTCTTCAAGTTCTGATTTAAGTCTTGTGTTTTTACTTGATAGGGTTTGGAATTTATATTCAATTTGGCTTCGTTCATCTTTAGAACGTTTTAGAGCTTCGGTATAAAAGGATAATTGCTCGTTAAAAGCTTCGCTGTCCATTTCAGAAATGTTTCCTGCCATAGGGATTTCTTCTTTTAAGGCCCTTTTGAGATCTTCGATTTGTATGGCATATTTGGATTCTGATGCTTCATGTCTTTTTATTAAGTCTTCAAGTTGAATGATTTTAGTTTGTTTTTCTTGAATGATTTTACTTGACTTTTCTATTTCCTGCATTCTTGTTGTAGACTCTTTTGTCAGTCTGAGGATTTCTTCATTTGCCTGGTCGAGGTCTTTGTTTTTCTTAGCTTTTTCTAGAACTCTAAGATCAGCGTTTGCTTTTTCTAAGCTTTCAATAAGCACACTTCTTTCAGCTTCAAGGTTAAGCACTTGATTTCTTAGACTTTCTTCTTCTTTACCTTTTGATTTTCTTGATCTTTCGATTTCTTCATTTAAGCTACGTACAGTTGATAACAGGTCATCTTTTTCGTTTTCCCAACTTTTTTGGCCTAAACTACACAAACTTAGCTCTTTAAGTTCATTAAGTACTTTTTCTAATGTTTCAGGTCCTGCTTTTTTTGGATCTTTCCAGCTTTCTCTAACAGTTTTTTCAAGTCTGAGCTTAAGTTCATTGAATTGTACCCAGTTATCTTCAGTTATTTTTCTAAGTTTTTCTTGTAGTTCCATGTTCTCCTGCTCAAGTTTTCTTGTATCATAAGGATTTTCACTTCTATTTGTACACTGGTTTTCAGCTTGGAGGTCTGAATTTACTTTATGTGTAAATGAGGAATTCATTTTTTCCATAAGTATTTCTTCAGTATTCAACCCTTTAGGACCATCAAACTCCTCATAATCCTCAGCATTTCTCAAATAATTAAACAGAAATGCTCCAGTTGTAACAAATGCCATCCCATTAATAACAAACACCCAAAAACATCCACTTTCATAAGTAGGTATAATAAACTCTTTATTCACATTCTCGTAGCTACCCGAAATCATCAAAAAATACATCATCGACCCGGTAATATAAATTCCAGGGCCTACAAGTCTGACAATTTTCTCAGCTCTTTGTTTCCAATTAATAAAACAATAATAAACACTCAAAAAGCCATACAAAATACAAGAAAGCCCAAGGACCCATCCACTGATTTCAAATGTTCTTAAGCTTCCACATATAGTCAAAATGTCTTCGTTTCTGCTTTTTTCACATGCAAAACTGTCGAAATCCCCAAAAGATGCATAAGCGGTCCCAGAGACATCTTCATACAGTAATTCATGGTTAATCCCCCATAATGTGACCTTGTAAGAGCTAAAAGATAAATATTCTGATGTTAGGCTTGTTGTTAAAGCTAGGATTACTAGTATGTTTAAAGCCATATGCACATGCTTGTATTTCATTTTTATATCATTCCTTAGCATATTTAAATTATTTAGAAGCTAAGCTAGATGTTTTATTATATTTTTCCCTAGTTTACAGAGAAGTTTATTGGTAGGATGATTTTATGTTGGAATTAGCTTTTTTTGGATTTATTAGTTAGGGGTTTGGCAAATTGGCAAAACTTTATAAGTATGGATGACTTTTATTTAGATGATTATGTTGATTTTGATTTTGGATTTAAAATGGTAAGAGAATTTTGAGATTTTTTAGGATATAGGAAGACTATGCTTTTTTTAGACTTTGATTATGACTTGCAAATATTAGTTTTTTTCTTGTTTTTATACATCAAAAACCGGCAAGTGGGCTTTTTTTTTTTGGTAGATATGAAGGAAAAATATTCAATTGTCTGATTATATTATGAGAAATGAAGTAAAGATTAACAAATAGAACTTGGATAGAAAGTTTTTATGGAATTTTATTGGTAGTTTTTAGAGATATAGAATAATTTTGATAATTGGTTTATTTAAAGTTAGGTGTTATTTTCTTATAGCATATAGATAATTATAAAAGACAAATATTATAGTTATAAGAATTTAGAATAAGTACTTTTTGTGATTAATAATATATAATTTTTCTGATTGGAAACATATAATATTATTTTGTTATCTACATATGATTCAAATACATATACGCTATGAGTTTTATTGGGAAAAATAATGCTTAACAAATTTTATGTTAATTTTTAATATAATTACTTTTTCATATACATAAACTTGAATTAGGTGTATTTTTATTTAAAATTTTGGTATGATACTTTTTTCTATTTCTATTCATAGAATTTATATATAAACAGGATAAATGTAAATATGGATATGCTTATAATGGAAAGGGAAAGATTGGATTATATAATTATTGAGTTTATTATGGTATATTTTTGTATAGTTTTTTGGAGGATGAATATGTAAATTGTATTATTAAAATATGATTAATTGTATGATAAGTTATGATTAGAGTTTAGTTTATTTGTGTAATAAGGATTTATAGAAACATTTTATAGTTAATTATGCTACTTGAAGAATTTCTTATTAGAGGATATTAGATTTTTAGATTTTCAGATTTCGCTATTTTGCATATAATTGATCAGGATAAAGTTTATTAATGAATTGTATTAGTAAAATTAATCAATTACAAAAAAATAATTTTAAGCATTTCCCTATCAATTTTAAAGTAAATTTATTCAGTTCTTAATAATTATCTTTAGCTAGCACCCAGATACTATAATCTTTTTATAAAATTCCATATTTAATTATATAATTACAACTTTATCCTTAATCCCATTTGCCACATCTATATCAAACTCAATAAATTTAAGTTTTATACCCATCTATTAACCATATCAATGCACCTTGCAAACTGGGATATCCCTATTTTCCCTATTCTCTTCAATCCTAAGAATCTTCCGCAATAAATTTATATTTTCTTCTTATTCATCAGAGTACTAATAAAAACCTAACAGTTACTATAACCCACACAAAAACATAAAAATTACAACTTTTATATGATTAACTATAAACATAAGAATACTACAATAAAAGCTTTTATAATCCCTGCTCATTANAAAAAAGGCAAATTTCACTCAATAAAACCTAACAGTTACTATAACCCACACAAAAACATAAAAATTACAACTTTTATATGATTAACTATAAACATAAGAATACTACAATAAAAGCTTTTATAATCCCTGCTCATTATGAGTGAAATATTAGTGGCTAAATTATTAACAATATATGGAGATTTTTAAAGTATCCGCATTAGACTTTGTTACAGAAAAACACTGCCAAATGAATGAAAACTATGAAGTTAAAGAAACTTTAGGTGAAGGGTCATTCGGATCAGTAAGGAAAGTTACACACAGACAAACCCATGAAGACAGAGCTGTGAAGATTCTACACAAAAAAAAACTTAACAATTCTTCAAATATGCAAGATATTCTTAATGAAGTTACGATATTAAGAGGTTTAGATCATCCCAACATACTTCGGGTATATGAATGTTACCAAGACAAATTTTGTTATTGTATAGTTACAGAACTATGTAGAGGGGGTGAGCTATTTGAAAAAATCACAGGTCAACAAAGGATTTCAGAATCTCTCTGCGCCGATTATATAAGACAAATCCTCTCATGTCTTTTATACATTCACGAAAGGCATATAGTCCACAGAGATCTGAAACCAGAAAATTTTCTCTTAGACAACCATGGCCCAACAGCAAATTTGAAACTTATCGACTTTGGTTCAGCAACTTTTATAACTATAGGCAAAAGCTTAAATCAGCAAATCGGTACCTCATATTATATCGCCCCAGAAGTCATAGAAAAACATTATAATGAAAAATGTGATATTTGGAGTGCTGGGGCTATTCTCTATATAATGCTTTCAGGTGTACCTCCTTTTCAAGGGAAAAACGATGCAGAGATTTTTAAAAAGGTAAAAAAAGGTAAATATGACCTTAAATCAGCAGTTTGGAATACAGTCAGCAAGCCAGCTAAAGATTTATTACAAAAACTTATGACTCTAGATCCAAATATAAGAATCAATGCTAGAGAAGCTTTAAGACATCCTTGGCTAAGAAGTGCAATAGACCATCCAATTGACCGTAGTCATTCAGAACGTTTTTTAGTAAATCTGCAGAATTTCCATCCACATAAAAAACTCCAAAAATTGACTTTATCATTTATAGCTTCACAATTGACTACAAAAAATGAACAAGAAGAAATGCTGGAATTGTTTAAAAAACTAGACTTTGATAATAATGGGACTCTATCAAAACATGATTTGAAAAATGGAATTTCACAGTTTAAACTAATTAGTGATAGGGAAATTGATCAAATTATGCTTGAAGTCGATATTGATGAATCTGGGGAAATTGATTTTTCAGAGTTTTTAACAGCATGTTTTAGTAAAAGGTACCTTTTGTCTAGAGAAAAACTTGAGATGGCTTTTTGGGAATATGATACAAGTCATAGTGGGGCGATAAGTAAAGATGATCTTAAGAATGTGTTGGGTAAGGATCATAGTTATGATGATGGGATATGGCAGATGATGATTGAAGAAGCTGATAAGAACAAAGATGGGGTTATTGATATAGATGAGTTCTCTGAAATGATGCTGAGTTTATTAGATATGTGAAGTGTAATTAAGTTTATATATTAAAGGGTTGTATATGATTTGTATATAGTTTATGTGAGTTATATAAATTTTATAGGGTTTATATGATAAATAAGAGATTTTTTATATATGAATAAGATCTCATAATAGATGGAGGATTTGAAAAGTGCACTTAATGAATTGAATAAAGTTTTCCCTGAAGACTGGCATAACATCCCAAGACCTTTAGTCGACGCTGTTGCCGCTTTGAAAGCATGTGTGAAAATCCAAGCTTATAACTTTTCAGTACTTAGTGCAGACTGTGCTGAGTTCGAACTTAAAGCAAACAAAAAGTTCATATCAGTCCAAGAACAGACTTCTGAGTATACTGAAAAAATAAAAAATATCGACGAGACTGTAAAAAACTCAATTAAAACAACAAAAACCAAGCTTAAAACTATAAAACAAGAACTTGAAAATAAAATAACAGATGATATTCAAATACAAAAAATCAGTATTGAAAGTAAAAACAGAGAAGTTAAAGAACAAATGGCTTTGATATCTAGAAAACTTGAAAGCCTACCAAAGGTAAATCAAGTTCAAGAACTTATAAGCCAAATGGTCCAAAAATCACAAGAAAAATCTTTACAGGATTTTAAAGAAAGTTATATTATACCAGAATTATCGATATTAGGAAGAAAACTTATGAGTATATGCTCGTAAAGGATATATAGGGAAAATAGTACTAGAATTCAGGTATTGGATAATAAAATATGTAATGAAATTAGTATGGCAGATTGTAAAATTACTGATTTAGGGGGTTTGTATAAGGAATTTAAGGAACAATGTGAAACGAATTTTGAAAGTGATAATGAAAGAATACAAGTTTTACAAGCTAAAGCTACTAATATAACAGAATCTATAGGGAAAAAAGATAAAGAAATTAATGATAGGGTATTAAAGATTACTGAGATGAGAGAAAAAGATAAAGAGGAAACTAAAGGGTTAAAGGATTTAGCTGAGAACTGTGAGGAGGGTGTTAAGACTATAAAGCAAACAATAAAAAGTTTAGTTGAACAAATACAAAAATTAGAAGTTCAATTGTATAGAGACCCAACACCTAAAATGTTATCAACTCCATTTCCTGAATCATTAGAAAATAATTATTCAGCTATAGCAGTTCAAATATCAATTCCTGAAATAGGAATACAATATAAAGAAAAAAATGAAGAAATAACATATAAAGATTACTATCAAGAAAATAAAAATAGCGATATAAAAACAGAACAAAAAGAGCAAAAAGAACCAAAAGAACAAAAAGAACCAAAAGTTACTATAAAAGAATTTGAAAACCGGATTCAAATACTTCATCAAAATCTTGAAGATATGATTAACTCATCTAAAAATTCAATTACAGAAAATTTAAATGGTGTGATTGAATCATTAACCCCTCAACAAAATATAAACCCTGATAAGTATTCAAAAACAATCCAAGAACTACAAGATAAACTAGCTTGGTTACCTATGGATTTAACTCTACTTAAAGGAATGTCACCTATAGAAGCTCGTTTACTTACTGTTGAAGCTCGTATGAGGACTGAAGAAAACTCAAGAACCCAAGCTTTTGAATATTTATTATCTTTGATACAGTCATTAATGCCTTCGAATATAGCAAGTCCTATATTAGAAGAATCAAATCCTTGTCTTGAAACTTTGACTGATGAAAACTCGCATTTTCATAAGAATTTGGAGAAAAAAACTACACCTGGAGGCATGGCTACTAGTGGATGGTGGAAAGCTAATTGTGATTCTAATAAAAGGATACATAAAGAAAATGAAAGTATTAATGGGAGGAGAGTTAAATATTCTACTCCAGTTCCTGAGTTAGAGAACAGTTTAGAAAGACTCAGCAAACCCCGTTCTAAAAAAAGTAACAACGCATACTATAAAATAACTAAACTAGACATGACTAAATTACCCAGGATCCAATCATCAATTTCATCACAAACTTCCTATACAAAAACTTAAAACTGTAAACATCATCTAAAAACACTAAAATCTTAACCCTATAAAAAAAATCCTTTTTATTCATATCAAATATTTACGGTTTATCAAAATTGTAATTCTATACTATCCACTCTTTTCATTGGATCTTTATCTAATATTTTCTTAAGTATATACTTAACCAAATCCTATTGTATAATTATTAACTTTTTCTTCTAAAATAGGATTTTTGTATTAAACTTTATAGAATTTATAAACTTTAAAGTGATGATTTAATCCTATAGAATTTTATAAACCTTTATGATAACATGCAAGAAACTTAATATGCCTACTTTTTATGTGATCTTAGTAAATTTGGCGGATTTTATATTTTTATAAAGATTTTGGCTCCGTATAAAGTTGTACCTTGATATAAGCTTATGTAATCCTCATCAGATTTATTAACGTAAATAATCCCATTGAAATTAAACTGTGTTGTATTAGTAATTTCATCACTTTGCATATATTTATATGTGATTTTTTATGATATATTTAGAATTGTAGTAATTTATTAGGATAAGATCTTATATTTAGATTCCTTTATTTGAAATTATATGATTTATACACTATAAAGTTATAGCAAAAACTATTTTTATGTTTAATAATATATTTTCTATAAACACTTGATAAATATCAATCTAAAAAACAACTAATTTATGTCGCATATACACCACATCTCCTAAAAAATTTCCTTTTTATAAAAATCCTATCACAACACCCTAACACCCATTTCTTCTCAAATCTTTACCCATAATTTATCAACAGCATCCAGTTACAACAAAAACTCTCACAATTTGCAATATCCTTATTTAAATTTCATCATCTAAAAACCTCAAAAATCAATCCTCCACCATACCCCCAAATAAAATCCAACTCGAATCTCTAATCAAAGCCAATCAAACCTGCGAACTTTTTACTAATCAAAACCAAAACTTTTCAAACTAACAAATATCATCTACTTAAATAAAAAAAACCGCATAATTCTTATAACCTATCCTATAACATTTCATAAACTTATAATAATAGCAAAATAAACCCTTACTGCATAAAACTTTGCATCCTATGATATTGCATATAGTTCAAATAAGCCATATAAAAAGCCATAAATCCAGGGTTAAATGGATTGAATCCAGTATAATTCGGAATTGATCCCATAGGAACTTGTTGAGGTACAAGTGTTGGTACTGCAACTTGAACAGGCTCAATCGTAGGTTTTGGAGGTGTGATTTTATATCGACAGACTCTTATTTTTATAGGATTAGCAATGTTAATATCAGATTTATCATTAAGCTTTCTCCACTCTATATAAGGATTACTATTAGTAGATGTATCATAATAAATCACTGCATATTTGTAACGAGTGCTAAATTTTATCTTCTTGATAATAGTATGAATAATAGACTTCAAATTTGCTGATGTCCCAGCTCGAAATGAGTTTGTACGTTTACCAGCTCGAAGACCTAAAATTTTTTCGATAGTGTAGTTTATAGATAAATACTCAGTACTTTTTTGTGAATGGGCACGTGACTCGTTGGTTGATGAGGACTTTGAGGGACCTGAGCTAAGATTTTTTATTGGGTCAATTTCTGCCATTCGTTATTTATAAACTAAAAGTTAGCTAAATTGTAAGGATATGCTGTTGATATGGTGAATATATTGTAGCAGTGTATAGATAAAGTGAAGGGTTGAAGGATTTTTGTGGTTTGGAATGATTGTTTTTGGGATGGTGGATGATGTTGGGATTAGGTAAGGTTTGTTGTAGATAAGAGATGATTGATTGGATTTTATATGTTGATGATTTTTAGTGGTTCTGATAATTATTTAGTGGTTTTGTAAGTGTTTTTTAAGTGATTGCTTAAGTTTTAGTGTTTTTGGGATATAATATAACAATGCTATTTAGCATGGTTTATTCGAGCTTAATAGCCTAAAATATTTTTTAACTCCTAATTTAATCTACAGGTTAAACCCAAAAAGACTATAATACTAATATTTTCAACAAAAAAACCCCATTTCAAAATTCTCAACACAAAAAATAAAACTTCACTTTTCCATTCAAAAGTCTATCTAAATCCTCTAATTCAAATCTTTTAGCACATCTTTCATTCTAAAAACCATAAAAATGTTCAGAAAAACTCATGAACGTGACTCCTCCGGAGGCGATAGCCTCAATGAAATCTCCTTATCAAATAATTTAACACCAAATCAAGGCACAGATGTTCAATACAATATCTCAACTTTAGACCATGATAACTCTAGTTCTTCTAGTAGTGAAAGTGATAGTGAATCTTGTATAGTCTTAAAAGATGATGATAATCTAAGAATGCAACGTACAATGCAATTAACAATGACTGATGCAGCTTTATATAGACAATCTGAGCTTCAAATAGAAAAGCAATATGAAAGTGCTAGTGAAAGTTTGCAAAGTAGTGATGATGAAAATGAACAGGAGAAAAAAATTGTTATAGAAAAAGACCAGTCATTATCATCAAGTTCAGAATCAATTGAAGTTAACTCAAAGAATAATATTGATGAAAGGTATGTAAAGGATAATCCTGTTGTTTTATTAGAGAGAGATAATTTAGTAGAAGGGGAATATTTTGAAGAAAGGATTATAAAGAGAGAAAGTAAGGAAATTGAGGTTGTTAGGGAGATGGATGAGTCGAGGAGTTTGAGTGAAGATGAGGTTGTTGAGGATAGGTATTATAGTGTTGATATAGAAAAAAAAAGTAATTTGGAGGAAAAAGATGTTGTTGAAGATGTTAGATGGAAAGATGAAAAAGTTGCTATAGAAGAGGTTAGGGTTGAGAAGAAAAATAATGATAGCCGTATAAGAAACAGTTTGACAGAAATGGTCATGATTGAATCTAGAAGCAAGCCTAAAAAGAATGACAAGAGTAGTTCAGAAAGCTGTTCAAAGTGCTTTATATTTTAAATAAAGTAAAATAATTTGCTTGATAAAGAAAATGGGAGGAAACAAGAGCAAGAATATGGTGTATACAACAGGTGTCCCAGATAGTGAAGAAATAGGGCTTTCTGCAATACTTCGCAGTCCTGATGCACAACAGCATATAATCGCTCCAACCATTTGGGGTTGCAATTCATATTATTCTTTATTCCAGTAAGACTTACATAGAAAACTAGCATCAAAACACCCAAATCGTCCTTTTATCGGGGCAAGATGGACTGAAAACAGTGATTATCAATGGCTAACTTATAGAAAATCCTTTAAAATGATCAGCAAAATCTCAGCCTTCCTTAAAAAATACAAACTCTCGCCAGATCCTTTTTTCGAGAAAGAGTACCAAAAATCCTTACCTTTGCTTGGCTTCCTCAGTTATAATCGTATTGAATGGCTTTTCTTAGAAATCGCCTGTATGAATTCTGGTATTGTAACTGTTGGTCTATATGATAATCTAGACAATTTTGCTTTGTATGGAGCTACAATCAATCTTAAGTACCTTTTTTGCCCTGCTGATAAAATTTCTGATATAGTCCAGCTACAAAAGAAAGGGGTTATTGGATTAGAGTATATTATTGTAGTTGATGTGGTTAGTAGTGAAATCGCCCAAGCTTGTGTAGAAGTCGGGATTAAAATGATACATTTTGAAGAAATGGTCAATGAAGAAACCATTACTGAGATAGTGACTGTTGACCCTAACGACCCTTGCTTTCTTAGTCTTACAAGCGGAACAACAAATGATCAAAAATTCTGCATAATAAGCCACTTGAACTNCGCCCAAGCTTGTGTAGAAGTCGGGATTAAAATGATACATTTTGAAGAAATGGTCAATGAAGAAACCATTGCTGAGATAGTGACTGTTGACCCTAACGACCCTTGTTTTCTTAGTCTTACAAGCGGAACAACAAATGATCAAAAATTCTGCATAATAAGCCACTTGAACTTAATGTCAACACTTTCAAGCTGCCTTTATATATCAAAAGGTATCACAAAAGACGAATCTTATTTGAGCTACTTAAACATGTCGACCCTAACCGAAAAAATATTCATATTCCTAATCTCAGCCAATGGTGGTAAAATCGGTTTTGCCCGTAGCCAAGATAATTTTCATAATGATGTGAAATTTTTTAAACCAACAGTCCTCATCGGTATACCAAGACTACTTGAATTCCTTCACACCACAATCAAAAACGAGGTCGAGAATTTATCAGGCCTATCAAAAACCATGTATTACAAAGGTCTTTCAGCAAAACTCCAAAACTATGAATCCACAGGTAAACTTAAACACAAAGTATGGGACTCACTAGTATTTAAAAAGTCCCGCAAAATACTAGGAGGAAAACTTAAATTCCTTATAATCGGTTCTACAATATGTAATAAAGACATAATAAATTATTTACGTATCCACCTTGGATGTTATATAACTGAAGGATATGGACTTATAGAAAGCACAGGTTGTACTTTATGTGCTTTTCCAAATGATATAAATTGTGGATATATAGGTGGACCATTAATAAATATAGATATAAGACTTCATGTTACAGGTTTAGTTATTGAAGATTATGATTATTATTATGGTGAATTGTGTATAAAAGGTGATCCAGTTAGTGGTAAATATTATGGAATAACTGGAACTTCACTTGATAATAATGGTTGGTTAAGAACTGGAGATTTAGTAGCATTATTACCTGAAAATGGTGCATTAAAATTTATAGACCGTATAGAGTATATAATCAAATCTAAAGCAGGAAAATGTATTTGTGTGCAGAAACTTGAACTTTTGTATAGACAATGTGATATTGTTGCTCAAATATTATGTGTTGGGAGTAATCGTATTGATGGGGTTGTTGCTATTGTTGTACCTAATAAAGATTATGTTATGAGGAAATGGAAAGGAGAGGATTTTATGAATATATGCAGGACAAGCGAATTTATGTCTGAGATCAACAGAGAATTTATGATTATAGAGAAAAGTTATAAGTTAAAAGAATATGAGAAGATACTCAAAGTTCATATTGAAACTGAACCATGGGTTTCTGATCAGTATATAACCCCAACGCTTAAGACTAAAAGGAATAAGCTTCTTGATAAGTACTACAATGAAATATTATCATTGATACTTGAAATAACTTGATTTAGATTGTTTAATGGTTCTTTAAGGATAAAAAATTAGTTTGGTTAGAGTTTTTTTTGGATTTAGGCATTCGTTTAAAAATGTATGGTTATTAGAGTGAAGATAACTGAAGATTTATAATCATTGTTTTTGAAGGCAAAAACAAAGACATATTATCGAATTCAACTTAAACTGTTTAAAGTTAGAAAAAGAACACAGTTAAAAAGTGTGATGTTGTTGGTTTTTTAGGACTTATATTATAATATTACTTGAAATTTGTATGATTAAAACTACTTTTCCCGAAAATAAGCAATGAGTTTTCTTAATAACTAAAAAAATTATCCTATTTCCTCTTTATTCCCTCTTCTTCCACCTCTTCTTTCCCCTCTTCTTCCCCTCCCTCTAGGTATTCTTTCATTTTCCTCCTCTTTCGGCTTATAAACTTTCTTATCTTTCTTCGATTTCACTTCAGTAAATCCATCTCCTTCATTACCTTTAACATCATCCATACCTTTTTCCTGATTTTTTTCTCCCCAATTGTCTTCTTTGTCATCCAAGTTTGACTCAGGTATTTTTTCCTGTTTATTTTCTTTTTTCCCTTGAGTTTTAATTTCTTCAACCTCATGTTTTTTTTCCACAATCTGAGTATTGTGAGTGTTAAATTTAGTTTCTATATAGACTATAGGATCATTTTTCACTGGAGTTAAAGGTCTTATATGGTTTGAAGCCCAAGCAAGTCCTCTTGCTGTAAATTCTGAGAGTTTCTTATATGTCCTCATAGTCCCTTGGGCAATTTTATCACTTTTCGCTAAGTAAAGGTCTAAGGATTTAGCTAAAGAGTCTGAAATTTCAGCCAGGGTGTTACCTGTTTGGCCTTTTGCCTGGCTGTGGAATGTAAGAAAAGCTTCAAAGTCTTGTTCGTTTGGGTTTTCACGTTGGAAATGCTCTTTTATTGATGGGTTACATAAGAATTCTCCTAGTATCCATAAAGACAATATTTCTTTAGATCTGTCGTCTTCTAGATTTTTTTGAGGGATTTTATGATATTTCCCAGTAGATTCTAAGTGCTTTTGGTACTGCTGAGTTAGTTTTTCAGTCTCGACTAAAAGCTCTTGGATTTGTGGAACAGACTCTAGCATTTTTTTTTCTTCTTCCTTGATTTCTTTACTTGCTGATCTCAGTTCGCTTTGCTTTTTTTTGATCCTGTCAAGTTTTTTGGCTAGATTTCTTTGTCTTTTTTGAAGGACTTTCAAAAAACTATCTGAGTCTGCGTCCATTTATTAGATATNACTTTGCTTTTTTTTGATCCTGTCAAGTTTTTTGGCTAGATTTCTTTGTCTTTTTTGAAGGACTTTCAAAAAACTATCTGAGTCTGCGTCCATTTATTAGATATTTTTTTGATTAAAAACCTAAAGTTTTAAATGAGAATTTGGGTTTAGGAAGAAATAAGGTTTTTGTAGTAGTCCAAATGGCTTTGAGCAATTTTTTTATCTACCTCTTCCATTTTCTCACCATTAGGCTCTTCTCCTACAAACCCTTGCCTTAATATTTCACAAACCATATCCGCACATTTAAACATCACAACTCTAACATTTCTCTCATTTCTTTGTGTTAGCATCTTATCAAAATCCAACTCAACTGCTTGCGAATACTCTTTAATCCCCATCTCATCCATATCACTTTCATTAAGAAACACAATCCTCAATGTTTTTTCCGAATCGTAAGCAGGAGGTTTATAATTTAACCCCATTCCAATAATTCCATTCTGACTATGTTTTTTAAAAATTTCACGTTTAAGTGTGTTCATTGAATAACCTGAACTATTTCCCCTACGATTGAGTATCTGAGTATTACTTAACCCAAGTTTATCAACAATAATCTCCCATTCTGGAAGCATATCAATATTAAATGGCATAAAATGATAAGGATTATTTTCAAGTACTTGTCCATGTTTAATAAAAAAAGCATAGTTGTCTAAATGACCATAATCTCTAGTCAAAGGTGTACCTTCAGGGATATCTTCAATAGACATAACACTTATAAATTTCCCATCTTTAGTAGCTGTAGTATTTGCTGTAAAACTATGTGGGAAACTATCAAATATAGGTACAAGTTCTAATGAACTACTTAATTTTATACTCCGATCATTGACTATTGAATTCATCCAGACATATTCTTCAAAACTCATATTTGAAAGGACTTTTTTTTCTAAGTCAAATATTTTGTCGTATGAGTTTCTATATAAAAAAAAATCATTTGCTATACTTTGACGTAAAGGAACTAATGAAGTGGATTTTACGTTTTTCCAATATATTGGGTACTTTTCCCCTTGTACAGGTAAGGATTCAACATAATCATGGAGTCTTGATGCTCCATCACGTAATATATGTGAAAGTTGATATGATAAACGAAGACGGTCAACAAAATCAGGGATGTTTGGGTTTATCGCCCCTGCGTATTCGAAGATGTCGTTTAAAAAACTTGCTTTCATTGGGTCGAAAACTCCGAGTTCCTTGCCGAAAATCCGCTCTTCCATTTGAAGGATTTCTGAGAATTTGGGAATGAACTTAGAGCTTGTCACACAGTCCGAGTAGAAAAGAGGAAAATTTGCCTTAAAACGTAATGGAGCCCATGGGACATGCAGGTTTATTGGAACTTTTCCTATGGACTTCATATATTATTAGTTTTTTATGGGATTTTAAAAGGTATAAAAGTTTTTTAGGATGGGAAAAGTGTGGGATAAGGATTTTAATGAAGGTTTGTAGATGATATTAAGTTTTTAAGAAGTTTTGCCTCAGATTAGATGTACTAATTTTCATCATTGGCTTGTTTGTGGTGGGTGTTAAGTGAATTTTTTATATAAGGTTGTGTAAGCAAGCTTAGGAAACTAAAGTAACCTTCAAAGCTAGCAGCGGATAAATTTTTATAGTGTACTTAGAGCTTTTATTTTTTTATACAAATAAAACTAGTATATACCTAGAGGTTTTATACTAGTTTGAGATAATTTTTTATACATATAACTTCATTGTTTAAAAATTTTCATATAATTTATAGTTTGCTTTTAAATCAATATGATACATTTTTTTGAGTAAAATAAACTGTTTCACAAGGAATTTTAGCGAGAAACTTAATCTAAAAAATCAAGTCTAAAGCAGCAGCTCACATACACGAGTAAAGGGTATATAATACAATAAATTTTCTAAGAGAAAACTCATTTCTAGTAAACTAGAAAATAAATAATCATAAATAACAAGTAAAGATTTGAACTTCAGCACAAAGAAGAATCTTTTCAATTTTATAAATATAGCAACAATTTGCCACTAAGAACTTTATAAGCTCAATATCTTACATCAAGTTAAATAGATTCCTATTATTATAATAGCCATATAATTATAATAATATAAATCATTAAGCCCCTCATATCTAATATTTATATTATTATGTATCATAAAAATACTATTTACCTTTTATATACTTATTATATGTAAAAACACACTAGATTATATGAAGTTTGAATATTTTACTTAAATATAATATATATCTATATTCAAAAGAAAATTAATATATTTATAAACTTATACTTATAAGAACAAACTATTAGATAAGAACTTAAAAAAGATTTAGAGAAACATTTTAAACTAAATTTATACAATTCTATTTATAAAGTCTTTTATAAATGGTTTCTTTGCACGGAGTGAAGGATTTTAATCTATTGTTGGAACTGAGTTTATTTGTTACAGTTTTTGGAATTCTTATAATATCATCAGTATTTTCTTTGCTAATAAGAGTTATTTTAGCCATGCTATCTTTTCTATCTAAAGGTTTAGCAGTTGTTTCTTCTCGTGCTGTTTTTTCTTTAAGTACAGCAGTTTGTGATCTTTTATGAATATTTACCCCATTCTCATCTTTTTCATTAAGATAGCTTTTTAAAAACTTCTCTATACCCATATACCCTCCTCCAACTCTACAAATCAAACACCCATTTTTAATTGCCACACTAACTTTCTTACTCCCATACACAAACACTCCATCCATAACCCTATCAAACTTTTCCTCAATCCCATAATTCTTCAAATACTCCAAAAATTTCTCATCCGCTCCTTTAAGCTTATTTTCAATTTCCTTACAATTTTTTTCTCTAACCTGATTCAACAAATTCTCATTAACCTTCTTCTCTTGTTCCAATCCTTCTTTAAGCCTAGCAATTTCCCCAAGTAACTCAGAATTCCTAATATTCATATCTTCAATTGGTTTCTTATTATTTTCTCCACAATCTTTAGTCTTATCTTTAATATATTTATCATCTAACATATTCTCAAGATCAGTGCATTTTTGTTTATATTTTTTGACTTCTTGAGTTAATTCGAAAATTTTATGTTCATGTTGTTCAGTTGGGGATTTTAATAAATCTTCTAATTCTTTACTATGATATTCTGCAACTTTTTCAAGTTTTTGTTGGAGGAGTTTTCTGTTGAATTCTGATTCTTGAAGTTGTTCTAAACAGTTGTGCAGCTGAGTTTGCAGGTTTGTTACTTGGATATCTTTATCTAGACGGTCACCAAGGCTTATGGAAATGTTTTGAAAATTTTTCAGGGAGATGATTTCTTGGTCTTTGTCTTCGATTCTTTTTTCATAACTTTGGAGCTTGTCTTCTGTAACTTTGGCATAGTCTTGGAACTCTTGGGTTATACGAATGAGCTGTTTTTCAATGTGCTCCCTTTGGAGGATTTCTTGTTTGAATAAGGTTTGCAAAGCTTCAACTTGTTTAATATGGTCCTCATGAACAATCTGCAAATTGCCACAATGCATCTTATATTTTTCCAGCTGTATAGCCAACTTACTAAAGCATTCATGATTTGTCTGCATTAAATTGTTTTTATCCTTACAATGTTCCATATTCAAATCCTGTAGCCTATTATCCAACTCTAACACCCTATTCCTGAGTTCTTTATTTTTTTCATTAATAATTCCTAATGCTTTTTTACATTTATCATGGCCTTCAAAGCTTCCCCTTGAATTATAAATTTTACACAAACTATTTTCAATATCAAACATCGAACTATCATATTCTGTTATCTCAGGTACAGGGGTTAACAAAGATAACTGATTAACAGAAATGAGAATTTTTGTGTTTGGCAATGTTGAAGGGATTTGTGGCAAAGTCTCACCACCAGAACTTGTATATAAAGGAAGCCAAACTGCTCCTTCTGATGGTAATGCTTCAAGATTTATGCTTACACTGCATTGAACTTGAGAGTTTTTTGATAGAGATTTGACAATTAATTTCAATACACCTTTCAATGGGACTTCAGTACAGTTTTCATGAATTTCTGTTTCTTGAACTGAGATAACGTCAAGTAAAGAGTCATCGATGATTATATAGCAGCCGCTTTGGTCACCGATACCTTCAACTTTCAAAATGCTTAAACTCAGCCTATTTTTCATTATTCAACGGAATTTTTAAACTGATTTTAGAATTAAATTTTATAAGGTTTTGATTGAGGAAAATTGTAGAAAAGCTTGATAAAGATTTTTAGTGTGGGGATTTGGATTGCTTTTGAGATTAGATGATATGTTGGCGATTTTAGTATTGAGAAAAGTACTGAAAATGATGGATTTTTTTTAGTTAAGGGGTTATTGAAGATAGTTGGAAGTTTGGATAGGGGTTTTGTTTATGGTTGGAAGGTGAGGAGTATTGATGAGAAGAAAGGTGTGAAAGCATTTTGGCGGGATAATATGAAAGTGTTTTGAGTGGGGGAAATTTATTTGAAGGTGTTGATGATTGATGTGCTTTTGAGAATCAAGAATGATTTTGGATTAGTGGATGATAAGATTTGTCAGTGATTTTAAATTTTTATTAGATGATGTCTAAGAAAAATGCATATGATTTCTTTTTGTGAAATAGAGATTAGATTTGAATTTTATTATATATTATATGATTGTAATTAATTTATTAAGATGATGAAGTCTATGATTTAGAGTAAACATTTTGCTTTTATTAGTTAATTAGTATTATATGATACTTATTACTGTGAATTCATTTTAGAAATATTTGCATGATAGCAATAAATTACTAATCAAGAAAGTAAACTCGTTGGATTTAGGTAAAAATTGTTACTATTCTGTAAATTTCTCAATAAAATATTGGGAAAAATATGTAAAATTCTATCATCAATTTAAATAGAAATCTTTATCGTAAAAAATTTTAATTTTAAAATATAATAAATAAATTCTAACCAAGTTTAAGATTTAAATTATGGGTGGAAAGTGTAAGCTGTTCGAAACCTAAAAAAAGAAAAAGAAAAACTTAAGGCTAATTAGTTGAAGAAATCCCTATAAATGAATATCAAAAAACTTAAAAATAAATTTTGAAAGAAAGCATTAGCATTTTAAAGGTACAACCTAGTGATAATAATTAAAGAGTAATTCAAAAATTATTTATGTCAAAAAATACAGGAATTGCTTTATAGATTTATTGCGAAGTCTCTTTTCAATGATGAAAGGAAATGGAATGAAATTAAACAAAGAGTTATTTACTATTTTATTACAAGGGCTGGACAATAGTCAAGCGATAATTCCTAACTAATACTAATACTATTTTATTACCAATAATGCCTTTTTTAACAGAACTCCTATTAGTTACATTGATAGCATTATTAAAATAGATTCTCAAGATAATCAATGGGTTGATATAATGATTTAGTAACAATTCATTGTTTCGATATTCAAATCGTTGTTGATTCAACTAAAAATATATTAGAAATATTGTATATCTAAAAAATCAACCTAATCAAATCATAAATCCAAAACATCCTACAGGCAATCACTTTCAAATTTTCGGTGAAGGAGAAATTCTTTATGATTCTGCCTCTAATAAAAATTATTCCCTAAGTTTTCCTATGCAAAATTAGGAAAAAGAATTAGCTAAAGTAAAATTAGCTTATTAGAAAATTCAGAATTTTTTCAATTTTAGTGAGCAAGATACAAGAGATCACTATCAAAAGCTATTTGATTATTTAACTAAAGAAATAGTCTCAGAATAGTATGGTAATATAATTCAAGCAAAAAAGAATGAAAAAATAAGCAAAAAATTATGATGTCTTAAAATTCCTTTAACTAATGCAAAATCAGTTTACCAAATAAACGATGGGAAAGATACCGTCATAATACCTTTTAAATTTTTTTATCAAAACTATTTAATAACATCATCAAGAATCAGATAAAAAAAGTCCAACAAAAAGCACTTTTTCCTATAATACTTAATTCATAGCATCACCATTATAAATCAAACTCACAATTTCCATCTTATAAACATTATTATTCTAAATGAAAACCATATCTCCTCTATACATAAACTTCATTTTTAGCATACTCATTCATATTTATTAATATACTTAAATTACCCTAAATACCCTTTTCTGCTAAAAAAAATTCTCTCCAACATAAAATAATCAAATACCCATTTCTAAACTTCCATCATAATATCCTTTTAACATAAACCACACATCATTTCTCTAATAAAACATGCAAAATCTCCATAATTTTTCTTCCCCCAATATAAATTTTTCTCTCAAGTAAAACAAAAATCCATATACTAATAACTATAATAGCATTCTAAAACACACAAATCTTAATTTACTATAAACCTTTTGATGATTAGAAATTTTCCTATTAACAATCTAAATTAAATGGTGTCAACTCTAAAGAAGTCTAAGTGGCTGAATACTGATCAAGTAATTGCAAAAGTGGCTGAAGAAGATGTTCCTGCTACAGATGAAGACTCAAATGAGTCAATGAATTCATATGAATACTCAGACAATTCAAGTAGCCCTGTAGAAGAAATTTCATGTTTTGATTGTTTTGTAATAACACTAGATGAAGTGCCGCTAGAAAAAACTTCACTTTTATCATCAAGGACTAAGTCTTCTAACTTTCGAGATTGCATAAGCAACTACAAATCCAAATCTGCAACAATAATTCAACGGTTTATAAGGGCCCGTAAAAGAAGAATTCGTGGAGCAAAATTGGTAAAGGCTTTGAAAAACTCGCTACAAAACGCAAGCAAAAGGAAAGTTTTTATAAAAATCCGCTCTTGGTTGCTTTCGGAGATCAACGCAGCTAAGATAATTCAAAAAGCTTGGAAACATCACAAGCGGTCTATAAACAGTCAAATTTCAAGCCCTCGAAGGCAATTACTAGCCAGGGCAGTGTCAATCGGAGGGACAATTCTTCGCATAAACAATTATATAGACGATATTGTTTCCCGTAGTAAAAGTCCAAGTCCTGAATCATCATTAGTATCAAATAATAGTCCTATTTTAAGACATTCAAGTTTACAAATTAAAAAGAAATCCAGCTGTATTAATTTAATCCCAAGTTTTTATTCAGATGATTCAGAAACTATTGAAACTATATCAAGTACACCTTTACTTGAGCTTTCGGTCAATCAACATTGTAAAATTGTGTCTGTTGATCTTAGCACTTGTGATTGGGAATCGGTACAAGAAGAACCTCCTAAACAAGGGTATATTATGATGAAAAAACCTTTTAAAGTCAGAATTAAAAAAAAAACTTGTAAAATGAATTTGGATGAACTTGAGGAAAAGTGTAGGATTGATTATAAGGAGTTTAAAAGTCGAAGGATTATGTTTGTAGACTCGTGTATACCACAGTTCAAGGAGGATTCAGCGTTTTTTACCTCAAAAAGATAGAATGACGCTTTTTAGATAGTTTTGTTTAATATGCTAATCTGATGAATTATATTTCATTATAAGAAAATATTATAAGAAAATCACTATAGCTTCCTTGATCTAAAAATCATAACAAAATTGATAAATAAGTCAATCAGAATAAAAAAAAACGAAAATTTTAACTTTGAGAAGGTAAATATGAAAACAGAAACTCATTTTTGCCAAAGTATATCAAATACCAATAATCAAAAAGTAATCTCTAAAGAATTATGAGAAAATATATAAAAAGTTATTTATCATGAGCATAATCTAATGCTTTCACTGAAAAAAAAGTGCAAAACAAGAGCTGAAATTAGACGGAATAAAAATAAACATAAAATTGTGATGAAATTTAAATTTATAAAAAAAATTCTTACAACTAGCATGAAATATGTGTTGATTTAGTTTAATAAACAAAAAATTATGAGAATATATTACAGTAATAAAAAAAGATAAAAGAGGATAGAGTGAGAAAAAAAAGTCTAAAACCAAGACATCTATTTAGAATCAGAATCAAAATCTTAACATCAATTTCATTCTAAAATTTATATATGCTTATAAATATGTCTTCTTTAACGTATCATGCTGAACATTTAGCATGGCAGCAAAGGGTCCAACAAGAGAAATCTCGGGCAACTAATTTCTATAAAACTCAAGTAGAAAGTCCATCCTACGATCAATCAGCAATTGAAAACAAGCCGATTTTCCCAAATGCAACAGTTGACGAAAAAGCAATCAATTATCGAGCCTTAAAGCATACGTTGGGGTATACATTTGGTGGTACAAGGCCTATAAAGCATGCTCTTTATGATAGTCCTGAAATAAGATCCTCATCAAAATCCCCTGAAAAACTTAGAAGACAAGTCAGAGAAGCCTCTCAAGGACCAAGTCCTTGTTTGTTACAGTTAGAAAAAGAATTAAGAGAAACAAGACAAAAGTGTGGAAGTGGAAGATCAATAGAAAATAGTCTTGCTTATATTCAAAAACTTGAAGAGAAACTCATTCAAGAACGTAAAAAACGAGTGAAGGCTGAATCTCGACTAAAAAATTAGCTAATTAGCTTTTAATATTACTGCTCAATAAGCTTTTTTTTTATATAAGGAATTACAAAATTAAAAGCATTTTTAATAGTATTTGAAGATTTGGCTTGAATTTGAACTTGACAAGTTTTCTGTTTCTTGTGTTTGAAGTTTATCAAGCTTAAATTTTCTATAGTTTATATCTTGTTGAATAGCCCAACATTTATGTTCAAGTTCATCTTTTGTATTTTCTAGTTTTTGGACTTGATTTGATAGAGAAAAATGTTTATGTTTGTTTGATGTTGATACTGGATATGATATAAGGTTTATTGGAGAACTTATTGTAGATTGAGGTTTAGTATGAGCTTGTGGACTATGTAAAGATCTGGGAAGTGATGGATATGAGAATCGGGAATTAGATTTTTGGCTTTGGATGCTGTTTAAAGATGGGTCAATTGAGAGCTTACGATGATCTTTTGAAGGGAGTGTTGATTTTGATGGGATAAAAGAGGAATCGTTATTGCGTAAGGGGTTTGATAAGAAGCTGGGTTTATTTGTATTAGAAAAGTCACTTTTTAGGGTAAATGAAGGGTTTTTAGATGGGCTTTTGTTTAGGTTTTTAGCTTTATTTTCTAGTTCTTCGGAAAATGATTTGAGTTTTTCAGCTTTTTCTAGATCTGTTAGGTATTGGTTTTCTAGCTTTTGGATAACTGCTTCTTTATCTTTTATGTTTCTGTTTACATGATAGAATTTTAACTCTTTTGCTTTTAAATCTTCACTTTGGTACTTTGGAGTTTTTTCTAAACTTGAAGTTTTTAATTCATATTTTGATAGTGAAGGTTTTTTTGAATTGCAACTGTCAGGTTCTTTTGTATAATTTCCCAGTTTGATTTGGTCGATTTTACAAGTTAAATCATGAAGAGTTTCAGTTTTTTTTTGCATTTCGCAGTCTAAGGTTTGCAGTCTAGATTCATAATTTTTCATAGTATTTATTAGGTTTCCAGTTTCTGTTTTATGAAGTTTTCTAGTTTCTTCGATTTTCTGCTCAAGGTCTAAAAGTATTTTTTGCTTTGACTCAATGTCTTGTAAAAGTTTTGAATGCTGACTTGCTGCGAGATCTTTATACTTCTCAATCTCTTCATACTTACTACTA
Source organism: Stentor coeruleus (assembly GCA_001970955.1). Classification (NCBI taxonomy): domain Eukaryota; phylum Ciliophora; class Heterotrichea; order Heterotrichida; family Stentoridae; genus Stentor; species Stentor coeruleus. The sequence continues at coordinate 28,518 of MPUH01000125.1, forward strand.
TTACTGTCTATTCTTATCTGTGACTCCTGAGCTTTTTTAATAATCTCATCATATTTTTCATTTTCCATATCAAACTTCTCTTGAAGCTTCCCAGTTTCAACAATCAGTTTATATCTTTTATCTTGAAAAATATCACATTCTTCCCTTAAAGCTTTAACTTTAATTTCCATTTTAGCTTTCTCATTCTCAAGTTCTTCTTTCTGTAATTTCAGCTTACTTATCATCCCTTCTTCTCCTTTAATTTCCTGTTTCATCCTAAGAACTTCTTCATTACCAGCCTTATAAAATATTTTTTCCTGATTGATTTTCTTGATTTTTTCACTGATTTCATAGTTTTTCTGCATATACTGTTTTATCAACTCATCTTTTTTTTCTTTAAATCTCTGGCATTTGCCTTTAAATTTGTCTATTTCCTTAGTTAAAAGCTCAAGATGTGAATATATTTTTTTAGCATCTAAAGGTAATTTTAATATATCAGCAAGTTTATTAAGAATTTTTGCATACAATTCTGATTGGTCTGGATTTTTTATAAGATGTGAAGACTGGCAAAGTTTTGTAGGCTTATCAGATTTTTCTATACCAATCTGGTTAAGCATAGCGAATTCTGGGGTCTTTGGGGGCAGCTGAAACTCGCTTTGTTTTCTAGACAAATCTTGTAACACTTTATTCCTTTCTGCGATTATATTTTCAACATTAGCTAAATCTCTAGTCATTTCTAATATTCTTTTCTCTAAACTTATCATCTCATGCAGTTTATCATTGATTTTCTGATTATCTCTTTCTGAAGTATGAGAATTACTATTTAATTCAATCACACTGGTGCTTTTATGCTTTTCATCTTTTAAACATTTTTCTAAATATTGTATTTTTTCTTTAAGGTTTATGATCTCTTCAGTGTTTTTTGAGGTCACTTCATAAAAATTCGTCCTTTCTTTATCGATTTGCTTTAAAACTTTTTCTGAAAACCTTTTACATTCGCTTACCATATTTTCACTTTCTTCAGTCCAAACTTCATTTACGATAACTTTTAAGGCATTATCAAATATTTTAGAAACTTCATTACTTTCTGTTGATTTTCCAAGTAAAGTTTGGCATTCGTGGATTTTTTCTTTAGTTTTTTCAATGTCGTTTTTGAGCAGGTCAATTGATTTTGTAGTTTCTTTTAAGGTTAAGTCCAAAAGCTTAGCCTCAGTTATTTGGGATTTTGGTGTATTATTTATCATATCGTCGATTTTAGTTATTTCAGAAGCTACCTGAGCAAGTTCTTCTAATATACGACTGTATTCAATTTCCATAATTGTTATGTTGTCTTTTATACGTTTTGTTTCGTCGATAAGCTTTATTTCTTCGACTATAAAGTTCCCTGTTTCTTTTTCTGTATTTCTAATGCTTTCTAATCTAGTTGCAAGTTGATGTAAGGTTTCTCTGCTTTGAGCCATATTTTGCTGATATCGAATTGATGCTTTATGCAATGTACTTGCTCTGTCTAGCATTTCTTTCATGTGATTTTTATCTAAATTTGGTTTATTTATTGCTTGAGATTTTTCTTGAGTTATTTGGAAGTCTCTGCTGAGAGAATTTAATTTCTGATATTTTTCTTCTAGGGCAATTTTTAGATCTTTTAAGTTTTTCTTAATTACCCACATAGATGAATTTTGGTTTTCATTGTCAATATCTTTGATTGTTTTGCTAGACATGTTAAATTATTATTTATTAATACATTAGCCAACCTTTAATAGCATTTATCACAGAACCTCCTTTATATAAAAATTAAGTCTTTAAATTAACTAAAAACAACCAGTAACTAATCTAAACATATCAAAAATCAATAACTAAGCATAAAACTGATAGTTAAGTAGAATATTATATCTTAAATACAAAATTAGCTTAAACCATATACAACTACGAGAATATCATATTATTTAGTAATATCATTCATATCAAAATAACTAATGATTTTCTCTGACCTAATTGGCATACTATGACTAAGCCTTATAATCCCCCCAACATCCTCATTATGAGCATTTCTTATCATCGGAGGGGTAATAAACGACCTTTTATTCTGAAACTGTAAAACTTTTCCAAACCTAAACTTCACATCATGCTCCTTATCTTCCTCCAATATCTTCTTCAGATTCTCCCAAATACCGTCTTTATTATAACTAACAGTTTCTGCACACATAATTCTAACATTTATAACTTCATCTTTAGCTAAAGCTTCAATTTCTAAGCTAAAGTCCTTAGAAAACTCAGTTCCCATAAAATTTTTGACTATTTTAAGAAACACAATCCTGTTTTCAAGATTCCCTTTTGAGTATTTTTTTATGCTCATTTCTATATATCTTTTCCAATCTTGGTTTTTAGAAAGCAGATACATTGAAAGTTTTGAGACTTCTTTAGCAGCTTGGAATCTTATTGTGCAATTTTGATCTTCACAGAGCTCTAAGGCTAAAGGCCAGATATTAGTATAAAGGTGGTTGTAATCATAAACACCGATATACTCACAGATATTATGGGCAAAGGCATAACGATATCTCCAGTTTGTAGAATCTCTGCTCATGTTTTTTATGATTGTCTTGTATTTATCTCTATCTTCAGGGAAAAGTTCTCTTAAAAAATTAGGTAAATTGCTATACGCCTCAATTTTCAAAGACTGGTCTTCAAGAAAAGCATCATATACCTCAACCAACTCTTTCCCAGATATTTCAGCTCCAAGCATTTTAGCGATTTCATGCATTGACTGAATTAAACATATTTTATTTTTAGTTTCACCTTCCAGGATTTTGGTTAATAGTTTTTTCATATCTTCCCATGCTTGTGAACCTAAAGTAAGTAAAACAGCTGAAAAATAATATGCAACTGTATAAAAACCCGATTCTGTGGTTAACCAATAGTTTTTCATAACAAGCTTAGGTATTTGAATATGAGAATATATTATTACTAGGCTGCAGTTGTTAATAGCTTGTTCTTTAACCCATTTCGACTTGTCATCTAGGAATTTGCAGTATATTGGCAGTAATAAGTCTTGCATATCTTTACTACTTTTTTGTAATATTTTGTAAAAAAATGCAATGCAATGCTTTCTTATATTCCAGATTTCGCTTTCACAATATTTTATATAGATTGAGATCAGCTTCGATTTTAAATTCTCAGCTTTTGGTAAACCAAAAGATTCAGCAAGTAATTCAATCATAATCTTAGCCAATCCAATCGAATTCTCAGCCGATATCTCCCACATTTCTCTATAAAAATACTTCTCCACTACTTCCGGTCCAATATCCTTAGCAATATTCTTAATCAATTGCACACCTAAAATTGTGATATCTTCTTTAGTTTTATCTGATATCAGTGCTAAAGCAATTCTAACAATTTCATTTTCAATCCTATCCTTATCCAAATGCTTAATAACCTTAGGTATATTCTCTACCATAGCCCTTGTCACATCAATATCACTACTTAAAACTAATTTTCTAATAATTTCAAGTACAAAACTCATAACTTGTGTAGAAACAAGTGAACACTATATAAAAATCACTTGATTAATAACAGAAACTATATCAGCCAAATTCATAGCAAGTTCAATTTGCACTTCTTTATTATCTTCAGCCTCTATAGTAATTTTACTATTGAAACTAAAAGCGGCTCTATAAATTCTATAGATTCTTCCCCAAGGTCTTCAAATGTATTACTTAATTCTTTGACAAAATTCTTACGTTCGATTATAATATCGCAAAGAGCATAAGTGTGAATTTTATATAGGCCAAAGTCACAAGAGCTTATACCTGTGAGTTTTTTATAACTTAAAGATCCTGGTCCAAAAAGATCGTCTTGGGTTAGATAAGACTTGGTGTCTATTATCCCTCTTAGAGTACCAAAATCCATAATAAATAATAAACAAAGGTTTTTATGAGATAAAAAAGTGTAATTTTAGAATTGGATATAGATAAAAATATTCANAAGGTTTTTATGAGATAAAAAAGTGTAATTTTAGAATTGGATATAGATAAAAATATTCAAAAATTATGGAAAAAACATTGGATTATGATAGGGAAAAAGTTAGAAGATTATAGTCAGAGCATTATAAAATTATTAGGGTAGTTTATGTGATTTTTTATATATAAAACTTATCATGAGGATAGTAGTGTTTTGATTAAATTATTATTTTTATCATAGATTATGGTGTGGATTCGAATATCTTGAGCTCTTTGTTGGTTGTGATGATTTTATTATAAGCTGTGTTTTTAGTATATTTTGTTTTTTAGTTGACTTCAGGGTTTTTAAATACNGGAAAAAACATTGGATTATGATAGGGAAAAAGTTAGAAGATTATAGTCAGAGCATATTAGAAGTAGGTTTTTAATTTACTTCAAGCGTATTTAATATTGAATTTTTCAAGCTCATTAGGTGTTTTGATTTAATTTTTTTCCTTTATTAATAGCCTAGCTTTATCAAAATCAAGTTTTCCATATTCAATTAAAAAAGTCTTTCAGCGTCACTTATTCATAAAAAATTCAATGGAAGGACATATAATGTAGTACTCCTTAGAACTTGTGCTTAAGTTTTCGAAATTTTTTAGCGAGCCGGCTACTGAACCTGAATAATAGCTTGCATTCATGGTAATTAGTTTTTATAGCTTAAAATTGTATAGCTTTTTATTAAAGAGAATAAATCTTTTATAATAAATTATATGAGATAAGAAAACTTGCTTAAATATAAGTCCTGATTAAATTTTGTATAAATTTCCACTATCTTCACTAAAGTTAAAAATTAGTTCCCTTTTATTAGCATGGATGAAAGTAATTTAGAGGCAAGAGGAGCTAGTCTACCAATTAGCCATATATTAAAAAACTTGATGACTTTGATTTATGATTATCTAATTTTCCTTTATACAATTTTGCTTCAATGTACTAACTTCATACTTTTCTTGAAAGAAATGTATCATCATATTGGCTTTTAGTCAACTTAAGCAAAAGTCAGTCATTTAAAATAATCTTTTATCAGATAACCTAACAAAATTAAAAGAAATTTGAGTATTAAATACAAAAAATATTGCAAAATATTCAATCACAGGCAAATTATTGCTAATACAATAAAAAATATATTTTTACTAATCAAAATCTCATACCTTTCCAAAACCCATAAAAAAAAATCATTTTTTCCACAAAATCAACCAATCTTATCAAATCCAAATCTTTCAATAAAATCCATTATTTTCCTATGTTACTGCCTATAAATCAACTTATTTTCAATAAATATAAATGGGCTGCTGTGAAACAAGGCCTCAAAATGAAACCAAGCCCCTTGAAAGTCGTTTTACATTCCTTGAAGAAGAAGAAAATTTTGATTTCATCCTAAAATACAGTTCATCATTCTCAGACATCAAAGCTAAAGAAATCGAAATTTACATTGGGTCTTTACTAAACTCATCAAATTGGACAACTCATATAGAAACTCAAGAACATACACTTAAAACAAAAACAGGTTCAATGTTTAATGAATCATCTCCAGTATCTATGATTGTCTTAGATCTTAATTACAGTATAGCTTTACATAAGGTTCTTAATCTGGTTTTCAGTCCTGAGTCTAGACTTGAATGGGATATGACACTAGAGTTTATGGAACTACTTAAAAAGCCTGAAAATACTGTGAGGATAATAAAAAAGTACCCGTTTAAACCATTGGAACTTATATTAAAAGTCAATTGCATTAAAGAAAAAAACACAGCTGTGGCGTTGTATTATTCAGAAGACTATGAGTTTGTTGATTCAAATGTTCAAAGATCGCAATGCTATTTTGGTATGGTTAAGATTATGAAGACTAAAAATAGTACTGTTGTTATAATAATACAACAAGAGGATTTTGATAAAGGTGAAGGAGGTGAAAGAGCTAATCTAATGGCTAGTGAGTTGTTTCAATGGATGCTGGTGTTTAAGAAAAAGCTAAGTGAAGGGATTTAAACATAACAAATGTATAGATTAATATGGGGATCAAAGATAATTCATATCGAAAAAATTTTCTTTAGTATCCACTAGTTTTTATTGTAGTATATAAATATCCTAAAAAAAAAGTCAGNCTTTAGTATCCACTAGTTTTTATTGTAGTATATAAATATCCTAAAAAAAAAGTCAGAATTTATGGTTGTATGCAGATTTAAAGTTATGATATTTCTATAAATTTATCTAAAATTATTACCATCAATAAAACTAAAATTATTTAACTTAGATCGCTCACTACTACTTGAATTGAAAAGAAGTATGCTCATTATCTTTATTATCTCTTATATTTTCATCAATTTTAGGATTTTTTTCCTCCCGCTCATTATGATTTTCAATGTATTTACTTTGATCAACATCTTGGTTTTGAGATATATAATCCCTTCTACCTTTTTCAGTATCTTTCGGACAGCATTTTCTAATTTTAATAAACCGGACAACTTCAAGTGATATTATAATAACTACAAAGCATCCTCCTAAAATTATATAAGTAAATCCATTAATGAAAGTTAGGCCAATATATATACTACCTTGAATTAAAGTATAAGGTAAAAGTAAAGCAAATCCATACAAAAACATAGTTAAAATAGGGTAAATATAATGAATTCTATAAAACTCAATCTTGCTTAGATAATATTCTCCTATGGTTACTATAATAGGAAATGTATGAGCTGTGATGTTTTGACCTAAATATTTGGTTGAATTTAACAAGGGAAATAAGTAACACCAAAATGCTAAAGTTATAAGAATATTCATTGGCAAAATAATTTCAAAAAGTATATAGCTTAAAGGACGAAGAGCTTTATTTTGATAACTAAGGCTTACAAGAAGATAGTAAATAAAAGTTAATGATACCCCCCAGTAAGTTAAATATAAAAACATTCTTCCCCCAAAGTAAAATACAAAGAACATAAAATCAAAAGCATTTAGGACAAGATTCAGATAACGATACCATTTTAGGACTTTACTTTCTATGTAATGCGTTTCTGTGTCAAAAGTACGAAGTTTAGATAAACGTCCCATTTATATATACAAAATCATTGTAAATTTATCACCTAAAGAATTATGTGAACATATTCTACCTAAATATCTACTTAAATAATTAGGCAGATAGTATGGCTTGTCCTCCTTGCTTCTTTATACGTTCCTCAGCCTTAGAAGAAAATATTCTAGCTTTGACTATAACAGGTCTTGCCAGAGTGCCTCTACCAAGTACTTTGAAAAAGCCATGCTTGATCACATCAACAACAGGGATTTCTTTAGCTTTCAATTCTTCTGGGGTCAAAAGAGTGTTGATTGTATCAAGGTTTACGGTTGGGCACCATTGAGGGTTCTTTTTCATGTGGAATACACGCATGCCAACCTTTCCGAAGTAACCTGGATGGAACTTGTCAAATAAGATTCTGTGATGATGAAGTCCTCCTGCGTTACCTCGGCCACCTGGATGTTTACGGTGTTTGCCGATACGGCCGTGACCCATACTCACATGTCCTCTCATCTTTCTGGTCTTCTTCAGGCGTGCCACCATTTATAACAACCACCGCAAGTATAAGATAGGTTTTTAAATTTGGTATTTCTATGATTTTTTATGATCCTGGATGATTTGAATGGATTTTATAAGTTTTTAGAGAGTTGATGATAATTATTTTGAAGGTTTTAAGTTTAAGGCTTTTAAGGGAATTAGGGATTAGATAAGAGTGATGCTATTGGTTTAGGATTTTTTATGAATTGTAAGGGTAGGGGGTAACAGGGATGATTTTCGGGTTAAGGAAAATAATTTATGTGTTTTGATGTGTTTGTGAAAAATTAAAGATTTTACAATTTTCTAAATTAGGACTTAGTTTTTATTAGCCGTGCAATTTGTTTTATAAATAATAATTATTCTCTCATTTATTTATATAAATATTCGTAATTTCATCTTAGTTCTGTATCATTTTATACAGAATAAATATTGATTGTTTTTCGATAAAATAAAAGAAAATTCATTATAATCTAACAAAAAAAAAACTAATCTAATAATGGACGATGCGAGTGTATTAAGAGTTGAAAACAAAATCAGATCTATGATGCTTAATCTTATTGAGCCCACAATCAGAAGATCTACTGATTCTGCAGAAGTTTTAGGAAAAATAGTTCATACTGTTGAAATTCTGTCAATGAAAATGCAAGATATGGAAATCGTTCAATCTAAAACTTTAAACAGATTGAACCTCTTAGACGATTTCGGCAAAAGATTCTTAGAACTCAACGCGGCGATATCTTTAATAGAAACTAAAATGACTCGAGATAAACAAGATACACATGCTGAAGTTTATGCACTTTCTCAAACAACACACTCTATGAAAGAAGAAATAACAGTCCTCGAGCACCAAAGGCTTTCTATGAAAAATGATATAGCAGGTGTAACCCACAGCATAATGAATGCGAAATACGAAATTGAAAAAAAACTCGAAACATTCAAAGATGAATATCGTGACAAGCTTACAAACAACGAAGAACGTCTAACTCATTCAGAAGTAGTCTCTGAAGAGATTTATAAAAAAATCCAAAAACTCAGTAAAGAAGTAATTGAAATTAACTCAAAAACATCTATAAATGAACATCAATCCAACGAACATAATTCATCAATAAAATCCTTAAACGACCGTATCGACCATAACCGAAACGAAGCTACAATTAACTTTGAATCCCTTCGTAATTCAACAATAAAACACAACTCAGAAATCCTCAAACACGATAAAGCTTTAAACTCATTAAAAAAAGAACAAAAAAAAGTAGAACAAGCAACAGTTAAAAATGACTTAAAAATAACTCAACCTTTATATAAAATATTCACAGATGTGACTATATTAAAAAGCCTTGCTACTTATGATTTAGAAAGACTTGGTGGTTCAGAAGATAAGGATTCAAGTGTTGATGCAATGATAGATGGGATAAGAAATAAAGCTGAAGAAGTGTTAAAAATGGAAACACCCAAGCTACAAACAGTAGAAAGTGCTGATAATAAAAAGAAAAAAAAAAGAATCACTACAAAAAGGGCTAATGAAAATGAAGAGTTTTTCAAACAAAAGGAAGCTACTATGAATTCATATCAAAACTCAGAAATTTCTGATAAAATCAGATCAAATGGGCGTAAAAAAAGCATAACTTTTGATCAGATGCTTCCTAAAAAAAATGAAGTTATTGAGTTCTCTTCTATAAACCCAGTACTGACTATTAGAAAGTCTAGCGAAAATGAAAGCTGGCAAAATAAATCTAAAGCAAGCTCGTCGTTGGTGTCTAAATCCAGGTCAGACTCTGATTCTGAGATTATTATCCCTGAGCAAATAGACTTTATGCCGATGATAAATACAGCGAAAGATGAGATACAAAAAGATTTTAATAATAAACTCCAAGCACTTGCCAAGAAAACTGAAGATAACATTGAGATTTTACAAATATCTTTAAACGCCCAAATCAAACAAATACATTTTTCGATCTCAGCTTTTAAAGAATCTGTGTCTGAATCTTTTAAAGAAGTTCAGAAAAAAATACATGATTTAGAGCTTTTATCACAGCAAGTTGTATATGAATGCAACTCACAGCTTAATAATAGGAAACGTGAAAATAATGATTTTAATTATGAACTAAAACAAGTTCAAGGTAAACTTGAAATAGCTAATCAGCAGTATCAAATTATGACTGATGCAACTGATAAGATTTCACAAAGATTTGCCACTATGGTTGAATATTGTTGTATAACTAATGCTTTGCAGATGCAGGATGAGTTTGATAGAGAGTCAATTGCTTTGATGGGATATAAAGAGGCTAAAGGGGGCAAAGGTCATTCTAAGCCATGCAAAGCGGTAGTAGCTCTAGATAAACAATGTTTTTCATGTACTGGACAAAGCTCTGTAGTTTTAAATGCATTTAAAATTGCCTGTTTAACTTATATGCCATCTCAAGTTATATATGGAAATGATAAATATTCACGTAGGGATCTCTATGATATGCTCAACAGATTATTAATGTCTCTAATAATTGGCCCTCAAGACTCATCACTATTAGAAAAACGCCAAAGAGCTGCTTCAACAACATTAAAAAACTTCAGACCAGTAACAGTACCTTCTCCCCAGGCTTCACCTCATTCAGATTTTCCTGATCCTGAGTTTCCAAGAATTCTTCGTAAAAGCATTAACTACCAATAGGAACTTTTGTATTTTTACTATAATAAATTATCATATTCGATTAATAAACTAAAAGCTTTTAAGCAAAGGAAAAGTAATAAGGCATTAAAATAGTAGCTATTAATATGAAAAAGACTCCAGAAATCAAATTCATTTTAGCTGAATCAGAATCTGAGTCAAGCCAAACCTCAAACTCAATAGATGAAGGGGAAATTAACAACAAATCTGAATATGAAAAAATCAGTGTTAACAACAGGAAAATGAGAAAAGAAGTATTTGGGTCATTGATGGAGTTTAAGAGGAGTTCTAGACAATTTATCAATGAAAGTTTTGCTTCTAATCAGCTTGATGATCACTTTGTTGAAATTAACTCACCACAAATAGAAAATAAAACTATAGCGACAAAAAAGGACAATTTAAAATATATAAGCACAATGCTACAGCTTTATAGTGAATTGCAAAATGCTACTAATGAACTGGCTACTGCTAAAGAGAAAATATTGAATACTGATGAGGAAGCTTTAGAGTTGCATTTGAGACTTAGGGATATTGAAAGTGAGATTAATTCAAAAATTACTATGAAAGAACCAAATTGTCAATGTGTTTTGTGGTGAGTGGATGATTAAGTTATGATAATGCGAAAATTTGCATATATTTTAAGATGAATGTGTAGATAGGTAGTAGGGTTTAAAAAAGGTGAAAGGTGATTTTTATGTTTTTATATGAATTTATGGCTTTGAAGGATTTATAACTAATAAAATGATAGTTTTAGAGTGTAAAACTTGAAATAAGTTATAAACTAGAAAAATAGAACCTATTTTGTAAGTTGCTAGAACGTAAATTATGGTAGAGTTACAGCATATTACTAAATATTAAATACAAAAATCCTGATTCTAAATTGAAACAAAATGACAATTTTTATCACAAATTTAATAATTTTTTTCTCATCAACTAGTGCCTTAATTGTAAAATCATACACAATCTAATAAAAATCTTATCAAAAACTTCCCTTCTTCTAAAATCAATAATACTAACCTTACCTTACCTTACCTTATACTAATATTCCTATTCAAAAATCTATCTAATACTTAATTATAAAATTATCCTAATCCTAAAATCCCAACAATCGTCACATAAAGAAATCCTGCATAAGAAGTTTCCCCATAATACTCATAATTAATAGTCTCCTGAACACAAGCATCATTATTTTGTATCTGCGGGTAAAAAAGGAAATTCCAACTAGTCGAAGTGATCTTAGCCAAAAAGCCAGTCTTTTGTAAGCATTCCGAAGAAAATCTCCTTAAAGTATTACAAACCCCAACAGAAGCATTCAAAGCATTTTTCCACGACAAATAATAAGCAACTCCAGGAAGGTCCCCATTATAAGGATTACAAAAAGCTGTAGCATTAGCATTATACCCACAAGTACAAATCCCAGTAAACATAGATTTCCCATCAGTCCCTGTACAATTAAGATTATCTGTGCATTTCACAGGTAAATTATCAACACTTTGTGTAGCGATTTTACACGTCCCATATGTGCCAAATTTCCCAGTTTTAGCACATTCACTTGTCTTACATAAACGTGACTGCCCACCTGAACAATCAGAAACAATAGAACCTGTTGATACTGATAAATAATCAAGACATGTACCAGTACCTGTTGTTGAAGAAATATTACATCCTGCAGAATTCACACAATCATAATCATTTATGCAGCCTGATTGACTTAATGATAATTGATTTGTGCATATATGTTGATAGCATCTTAATCCAGGGTTACAATCTTCATTATCTTCACAAGCTTGATTGATTGATTTACCTGAACATATATTGTTTATACAAGAACCAGAAAGACAAGCACTTGAATAAAGGCAATACTCTCCTGGATAGTTTGGGGTAGATTCTGACTTAGGTTTAGTTTCGCATAAGGTTGTTTCTAAATTGCAAATTTTCCCGGAAGCGCAAGGTTGAAGATAAACTGTTGTATTTGTTTGATTGAAGCATGATAGTTCATTTGGAAAGGTAAAAGTTTTTGGCGCACATTGGTAAGTGTTGCATATTAAGCTGTTTGAACTATGGAGTAATAAGAAGAATATCATTATAAGAATATTTTAATCATGAATATTATTACTAATTTGGCTACTCAAGTCCAAAGCCAAGAATATGGTTTTGGATCACTTGGAGAAGTGCGTCTCTAAGTTCGAATCTGTTTCTGTATATCGGGAGGTCCATTCTATTAAAGCAAGTATGAGCTCGAGGAAGAGCTCCAGAAAACCATTGCATGGGTTCTAATGTGAACTGCGCCGGATCTCCTCTTGTAGTTTTAAGCCCACCAAAACCTTCTGGGGGTACTCTTGAAGTCCCTGTGACAAAAGTTAGTAAATCTCTCAGTTCTTTTTGACTAAAATCTTCTAACACATCCCAAAACCATCTAACAACAACATGTCTTTCACTAAATTCCCCTTTATACAAAGAAAACCTTCTCCATTCTTTAACATCAATAATCGAAGCACCACATATTAAAAAATCAAGCTCTTCTGGGGTTAAGTCTGTGATAATATTTTTTGGAAACACAGAATACAATCCTTTATTAAAACACTCAGCACTTTGTTCTATTGAGGTTTTTAACTCATATTCAGCTCTAAGGTTTATATATATTTCTTTTGTTTCTTCCGTTATTTGTATTTCTCTTCCGTCTTGGATGAAATCGTATATTTTACCATTGTCTTCGGTGATTGAAAATGTTTCATAGAATATTCCTTCTATATTATGAGCTTCAATGTATTTCATAGAATTGTATAAATCGGTGCTTATGTATTTTATGTCATCGTTAGTTATTTCATGATTTAGGATATGTTTTAGGACAAGCATGCTGAATGAACATGGTAAGGGAATGTTTTCTAGGATGGCTTTACCGATGATTTTACCGGTTAGTGTGAAGAGGTCTGGGTCAAAACTGTTACGTATAAAGGTATATCTAGGCTCTTCTGTTTCAGTCAAGTGAAACAGTCTGAAACCATCTGAAAGCAAGTCTTTGATCATAAGATTAAGCCATTCCTTTGTCAGCCCTCCAGCATCTTGTGCCTGTTCACCTTTAAACTGAATATGGAATTCTGACCTTAATGCTTGTTCATTAAACCCAAGCATAAGTTCTAAAGAATCGACAAACAAATCTTCACGAGATACTTGTAAATTTACATAAGACTGTTCCCAACTCACACGAAGGGAATTTAAATTGTTTCTAACACGTTGAAGTTTAGGCGACAATTGGGGTTGTTGAGGATTCTTTTGAACAGGGCCGAAAACTGCACTGCCAGACCTTGCAAGCCCTGCATTTGGATTATTTTGAGGATTCTGCATGTTTTTAGGTTTTTTAGCACCACCAGAGTCCAAACACTTATTTACATGACCTTCAAGCTTCCTTGCACTTGCTGGACCTGAAAAACGTTTTCCACAAATTGGGCATTGAAGGACTAATCCACGTTCGATTTCTTCTTTGTATAATACTGACATGTTTCTAACAAGGTTATTCATAGCTCGGTTTCCCATGATTATTATCTACATTTAGATATTTGCAATGCTTTATATAAAAGATTTATGAAATTATTAGGTTTATGGGAAAATAAGAATAGATTAAAAGTTGAGGTTTACATGTTAGAATTAGATATTTATTTTATAAGGCAAAAAAAAGGTGCATGGCTTAAAAGTTATATTTTGGAAAATAATTAAGAAATTTTGATTGAAATAAAGAGAGTTTAGAATATGGATTTAAGATTAATTGTTATGAATAAATAGTTTGTAAGAATATTATAAGAAAAAATATATAGTTAGAGAGAAGGTATTCTATTTTTTACTTTTTATAAGTGAATTATTGAATGCATATGGTTGAATATTTTACTTTTAAGATTCACTTAAAATTTACAGGTCTACGTATAGAAAATCCTTAATTTTATAGTCACTATTATTATTTACTATCTTTTTAGTTTTTATTTGCATAAATAAAAAATTTAATATTCAGCATTTTAGGTACTCTATTTTAAAATAATTCAATACCTACAAGTATAATTTATATTTCTGATACAAATTCTGTTTATTCATCTTACAAGCAAGAAAGTGTGTTTCTTAACAAAAAACTACAAATTTAAAGCAAACTGCTAATTAATAGTTGCATGTAGGATCTTGACGTTTAGAGTTCACTTTTTTAGAAAGTTGACCTGCTATTTCAACATAAAACTATTCTTTTAACTAAATATAAAAATCTTCAACTTTTAAAGTCCACTGATCAAATATAAACAAAAAAATCTCACTTTACTCTATGCCATGTTTAAAATACATATCATCCTTCTAATCAGCTTAAGCCTAAAATTTTATTGCATCAAAGTTTGATTGCATAAACCTGATAAAAATTACATAAAAAATATTTATCCTTCATTATTCATCTAAAATCTTGATTAGGGATTTAAGTAACTGGTTATAAATGTCTGATACTTTAAACGAAAGTTTCCTCCCAAAAAGCCAAATAACTTCTTTGACCAATGCTTCTGAAGCTGATTCAAAACAAAAAATGGGCGAGCTTGGAAATTACGAAGCCATCAAAGAAATTGGCCTAGCTTTAAAGTATCTTCAATTAGAACCCAAACTAGATCTTCCTCATAAATTTGTTAATGTTCTTAGAAGCCATTCAGATTCAATTAACTGTGTGCGTTTTAGTCCTGACAGTAAACTTTTAGCGAGTGCATCGAATGATGAATCTATTATTATATGGGATTTAGTTGAAAAAAAAGAACTCTTCAAACTTTTTGAGGAGGAAATAGTCTTTAGTATAAGTTTTAGTCCTAATGGTAAGTTTTTGGCAAGTGGGTCTCAAGAAAATATCGTCAAAGTTTGGAATATTGCTAAAAAAAAGGAAGAATTTTCATTAGCAGGACATACAAGAGAAATATATAGTGTGTGTTTTAGCCCAAATGGGAACTTGCTGGCTAGTGGGTCATGCGATAAACTTATAAAAATCTGGAGTTTTGAAGAGAGAAAAATAATATTTACTTTTGTAGGACACACAAAAGCAATTAATACCTTGGATTTCAGTCCAGATGGCAAAATTTTAGTCAGCGGATCTTACGATTTTTCAATAAAATTATGGAGCATCTTGGAAAAAAAAGAAATTTGCACTTTGTTGGGACATAGTGACTCAGTGCAAAGTGTGAGTTGCAGCCCAAATGGCAAAATATTAGCTAGTGGGTCAAGTGATAAGTTGATAAAAATATGGGATATAGATAAAAAAAAAGAAGAATTTACTTTTGCAGGCCATAGTAGCTTAGTGAAAAGTATAAGCTTTAGTCCAAATAGCAATTTTTTGGCAAGTGTATCAAATGATTACTCATTAAAAGTGTGGAATGTCCAAGAAAAAAAGCTTGAGTACTCACTTTCTGCACACGAAAATTATATAAATAGTGTGAGTTTCAGTCCAGATGGGAAGTTTTTGGCAACCGGATCCGGAGAATCTGCGGTAAAAATATGGAGTATTATGCAACAAAACAAAGATAGTACACTTGCAGGTCACACAAAAGCTATATGGAATGTGAATATCAGTCCTGATGGAATGCTAATAGCAAGTGGATCTGCTGATAATCTTGTAAAAGTATGGAATTTCAGCGAAAATAATGAGAAATTTACACTTTCTGGACACACAGATACTGTATGTAGTGTATGTTTTAGTCCAGATAGTAAGCTTTTAGCAAGCGGGTCTCTCGATAAAACAGTTAAAATCTGGAATTTACAGAATCAAAAAGAAGAAATTGTTTTTACAAGCCTGGCAAGAATACTTTGTGTAAGTTTCAGTCCTGATAGTAAGTTTTTAGCTAGTGGAGATTATGAGCTTATAAGAATATGAAATATTCAAGAAAAAAAAGAAGAATGCTCAATTACAGGGGATTCAATAATATCAAACTTGTGCTTTAGTCAAGATGGGAGGTTTATAGCGGCCACAGTTGATATTACAATTGTAGTGTGGAATTTTATTAATAAAAAAGAAGAATTTATACTTAGAGGGCATACAAATACTGTCTATAATCTGAGTTTTAGTTCAGATGGCAAATTTTTAGCAAGCTGTGCTGCAGATTATTCGATCAAATTATGGGGTCTATTAGAAAAAAAAATAGAATTCACACTTACAGGCCATGAAGGAACTGTTAATTGTGTGAATTTCTCTCCGGATGGAAGATATTTGGTAAGCGGATCTTGTGATAGTCTGATTAAAATCTGGAATCTTACTGAAATTAGAGAAGAATGCACACTAAGAATACATCAAGTTAGTGTAAATAGTGTTTGCTTTAGTCCAGATGGGAAGTATTTAGTAAGTGGAGCTTCTGATAGGCTTATCAAAATATCGCATATTGGAATAAAACAAAAAGAACTTAATGGTCATTGTGATATTGTGCAAAGTGTTACTTTCAGCCCAGATGGAAAATTATTTGCAAGTGGGTCCTCTGATTCACTCATTAAAATATGGGATTTTACTAAAAATACTGAAGAGATGACCTTTTCCGGCCATTCAAGTTCAGTAAATACCTTGAGTTTCAGTAAAGATGGAGATTTTCTAGCGAGTGGATCTAGTGATAATCTTATTAAAGTATGGAATCTTATAGAAAAAGTAGAAAAATTCACTTTAGAAGGTCATAGTGATGCTATTTGGAGTGTGAAATTCAGTTTAGATGGTAAGTTTTTGGCAAGTGGATCTAATGATTGTTTGATTAAAATCTGGAATCTTAAAGAAAAAACAGTTTTCTTAACCCTTTCAGGTCATAAAAGTTCAGTATTTAGTGTATGTTTTTGTCCTGATAGTAAGTTTTTAGCAAGCGGATCTTCAGATAATCTTGTTAAAATCTGGAACCTCGAAGAACAAAAAGAAAAATGTAGTTTTGAAGGTCATACAGATCATGTACGTAGTGTATGTTTTAGTGCGGATGGAAAGTTCTTAGTAAGCGGGTCTTTCGATAAATCAATCAAAATATGGAATCTCGAAGAAGAAAATCAAGCTTACGAACTGAAAGGCCATAAACAAATGATAAACAGTGTAGCTTTCAGTAAAAACGGAGAATTTTTATTAAGCACAAGTGCTGATAAAACAGTAATCATTTGGAACTTTCTTGAAAAAAGCAAAGTTTACACACTAAAAGGCCATAAAAGTTCAGTCTGCAGTGCGAGCTTCTCTCTTGATAGCAAGTATATCGCCAGTGGGTCCGAAGATAAGTCTATAAAAATATGGAATCTCAATAAAATTAATGGAAAAAATATACTTAAAGAAAATAATGGCATTGTATGGTGTGTGAGTTTTAGTCCAGATGGTAAACTAGTAGCAAGTGCATATGAAAATAAAACTATAAAGATTTGGAATTTAAAAACTGAATTAGAAGATACCTCATTTACAATTCACGATGGAGCTGTATATTGCTTAAGTTTTAGTCATGATGGTAAATTTATAGCAAGTGGATCTACTGACACATTAATCAAAGTTTGGAATGTTGTAGAAAAAAAAGAAGAGTTCATGTTAAAAGGTCATGATAATATGTTATACAGTATCTGTTTCAGTCCAAATGATGAGCTTTTAGCAAGTGGGTCGAGTAATAGCGTAATAAAAGTATGGAATTTCAATGAGAGAAAGGAAGCTTGCGTCTTTTTAGGCCATAAAAACTCAATAGCAGGCTTGAAATTCAGCCCAGATGGGAGTTTTTTAGCGAGTGGGTCATGGGACAATACTATTAAAATATGGAATATGGCTGAAAAAAGGGAAGAATTCACTCTAAATGGTCATACTGCTGGAGTATATAGCATAAATTTTAGCTTAGACGGCAAAATTTTAGCTAGTGGAGCTAAGGATAATTCGATTAAAATATGGAATCTCACAGAAAAAACTGAAGAATTTACATTAAATGGACATGATGATGAAGTTACTCTTGTGAAATTTAGTCATGACGGCAAGATTTTAGCGAGTTCATCTAAAGATAAAACCATTAAAATATGGGACCTTGTTGAAAAGAGAGAAAAAAATACTTTAGAAGGACATGAAGACATGGTATGGAGTATTTCATTCAGTCCAGATGATAATCTTATTGTGAGTGGATCAAACGATTGTTCTACAAAAATATGGAATCTTGCCAGAAGATATGAAGAATTAACGATTTTAAGCAAAAATGAAGTAATTGAAGAAATCAAATTCACAACAGATAACACTAAAATACAAGTTATATCAAATTTAAGAAATAAAACATATACCTTGAGCTCAGGAATTGAAACAGTTTCAGCTGATAATACTTTATATAAACAAGAAACAGGAAATAAAAATTTTAAGCCTCTTAGCTATTCGTTCATTGGCTTTGATAACAATTTAAAATACTTGGCAAATATTTATAATTTGAGCTTAAAAAGATATGAACACATAACATCATTAAGTGTAAAGTTTTCAAATCTTAACTATTCAATAGGTCACTTTATATGTGTGCTTGGCAAAGATGAAATTTTAGAAAAGTTTGCTAAATCTAATCAGCTAATATTATTATGTGACTCTTTTGGTCATGGACCTGTTTTCTATTCTATCAAGTATAAACATCAGACTGCTACTGATATTATAGTAAATTACATGTGTGAAATTGTGGAGAATAATAAATATGGCTTTAATACATACAATCATTTGAAAACTTTAGAATGCGATCTTATTCACCTTATTAGAAACTCTTCTAAAAATATTGATTTGCTGCTTGGTAATATTTTGCTTCAGCAACAAAAATCTGCTTATTTTGGAACTCCTTCGGGTGAGTTGCCAATCATATTAATAAGTGATCAAAACTCTGAGTACTTTGATAATTTGATAGCTGATGAAACTGATCCAGTACCTTTAATAATAAAGCAAGCTCCATTTCGGCTTCCTTTTGAAATCGGTTCAGTATCAAGTCTTGATTTACTTAGTGCTATAATCGAGTGTAAAAATAAAGATATTTACAGAACAGAACTGATTCAGCTATTTATCGAGTATAAATGGAATCAGGTTAACGCTTGGATTTACTTTTACACTGCTATTTTGTGGATTAACATAATTGTGCTATCTTATGTAATAGCTTCTCAGTCTCATATTTTTATATACATTTCATTTGTAATAAACGCAATACTAATTGGATGGGAAGGAGTTCAGCTGAATGTTATAGGAAGACAATATTTTCAAAACAAAATGAATCTTCTCGACATTATCAGATGCTATATTACAGTTGTTTATGGGATTTTACTTTTATATAATATCGAACACCCGATTGTGACTTGGATAATGATAATTTTTAATATAATGAGAGGGCTTACTGGATTTAGAGCGTTTGGAAATACAAGGTACTATATAAAACTTTTACAAATGTGCTTTGAAAGAATTAAAGATTTTTTTATAATTTTCATATACTCAACTTTAGCTTTAGGACTTATGAACTCTATAGCCTCAAATGAAGAAATTATAACATTTAAATCTTTATGGTCATCGCCATTTGATATTATTGCAGGAACAACAGAAGCATTTTATCAAGTGAATACTATTCAAACAATTACATATATTTTAGCTATTACAATTAATATGATCATAATGCTTAATATGATCATTTCAATTTTAGGAGATGTTTTTGATGAATTTCAAATAGATGCAGAAATTTATAACTACTCAGAAATGGTAGATGTGATTTTTGAAATTGAGCAATTGGTATCATTTGCAAGCAATACTGATAAACTTAGTTTTTTGCATATTTGTATGCATGCTTATGAAAAGCCGACAGATGAATGGAAAGGGAAAATTATTGATATTAGAGAGTTTTTAAAAGATAAGTTTTTAAATGAGTCACTTAAACCTTTGTTTGATGAGAATACTAGGCAGATAAAATCAAATGATGAAAGGATAGAATCAAACTTTAAGTCTATAAATGATAAAGTTAATAGAATAGATGAAAAGGTCATGAATTTCAAGATGAATGATGAAAAATATGAATCTAATTTCAAGATGATGGATGAAAAAAATGAATCTAATTTCAAAACTTTAGATGAAAAGATGAATGCTTTTCAGAATAAAGTTAACGATATGGAAGTGAAAATTAGTAGCATTAATGAAAATATTCAATTGATTTTAAGTGCTCTTTCCAAGTAACTTAAATTAGTTAGTTTAAAATCTCAGCATTTTGCTTTGTTTTTATAATAATGAATACTTTTTAGTCTTAATGAATAACGGATTAATATAAATATTATACTAAACTATTAAAGCATAATATATTTGATTGGAAATTGATTAGAAAAGTTTAACCCTTTCAAAAGAAGAAATAAAATTTGACTATTTATTTTAACTGCAAAGGTAGTGGGCCATATTGTTATTATTTGCTTCTCAATTCATTTTATTCTTCCAAAATCATCTCTGCACTAAAAATATTTTTTATTCTAATATGTTATAATAACTAACTTTATCCTCACTTCTAGTTGCAAAAGTTACTCATGGCTTATTTAAATTTTGTTTCTTATCACTAAATTAGATAAAGTACCTTTATAATTTTTAACTGCAACACTCTCAGTTTACCTTTTGTCAATCAATTTTGCAAAATAACTAAATTTTCAACTCCAATACTCTCAGCTTACTTTTTGTCAATCAATTCTACAGAATAACTGAATTCTTACCTTTAATTATCTTAATTTATAATAACATAGAATATATAATAATATAATATATCAAATATCAAAGTCATATAATAATATACAACTCTATTAGCTAAAACCCTTTATCACTAACACTTACTCTTATCTTATTATAAAATGCAAATGATTACATAAGTGAGGAAAAAATACTCACATAAATAACTAGATTCTTACTTATATAAAAGAGTTTCCTTGCTAAGATAAGACTGCAATACAATTATTTTTTAAGATTATATAAAATATATTTCTGAAATAAAAATTGTAGCATTTTGGAAAAATATAAAATTGTGTGTCGTGGACTTTAAGTGCTAATCACCAAAGGAAATTCAAGATACCTATAATAACTAATATTATATATAAATTCAGGATATTAAAGAGCTAAGTTTTTGGCTAAAGCTCTGTATTAAAAGTTAAATCATTTTTATCAATCATGTCTTGTGTAGCTTAATCCAAGTTGTATTTATTTAGTATTCATTTCATCATTGATTAATTTTGGTTTCTAGACCCGATCTTGCCATATCTCTAGGGTGTGGAAAATTCGCGGGCTCAAATTTGACTAAGTTTTTTATAATTATAAGTATTTTCTCTATGTAGCCCATTCTAAACTTTTTATAGGTTAATTGAAGACCTGAATTCCTAAGGTAATTCTCTTAACTGAGCTAAACCTCAAAGCCTTATCATTCTTAAATCTGATAAGCCCCCAATAATCTTATCCTTTAATTGCATAATTATCATTTCAGAACCAAATAGTGTTTGCATAAACAATTAATAATCCTAATATAAATACTTATAGCTCAACGTATTATTAGTAGCTTAGTTATGAGCAATTGTTTTTCTAGAACCCACATAAAAAAGCATATAATAAGAGCTATTTGTAAGCTTATGCATAATAGCTGTGAAATCTGTTATTTATCTATCAAGTTTGGATATTTGCAACGCTATTAAGCTCTCATATTTCGAGTGATTTACAAAATAATGGCCGAAGAAACGTCTAGTTCCACCCAACCCTGCTTAACTAAAAGCTTAGACCTTGAAGTCAAAGACCTAGCTCAGCAAATTATTGACTTAAACCCTGAAGCTCTTTCACCATGGCCTGTCACATGGGATGATTTCAAATCCATGACTGAGGGACATAAGGACCTGCAAATGATTCCACAAAGCAGCCTTACAACACAAAAGTCCTCAGGAACTAAGAAGTACAAAGTTAAATGGACAAAAGAAGAAGATGAACTCTTATATAAATATTATCTAGAACATGGGAAGAACTGGAAAAAAATTTCTGAGCTTATAAAAGGTAAATCATGCTATCTCGTAAAAAAAAGGTTTTATGACATCATATACGAAGGTGGTAATTATCATGATTACCTAGAAGCAGGGTACTTTTCGAAGAAAAAAACAGATGTTTTTGACTCTTTAACGGATAAACAAAAGCATCAAAAAATTAAGCAGTTATATATGAGGATGATAAACTTGCAAAAGTTTATTAATGACTCAAAGCAAAAATTATATTTTTATGCAGAAAGAAATTACCCTATGACTGATAAGCTACTCTAAGTATAATTCGATACATATTTAAACCTACTTTAGTAAGTTTTGCTATTCTTAAATTTAATAGAATATCATCTTATTAAGATTGATTTGTATGCGATATTTCATGCTTTTATATAACTCATTGAACTTTGCTACTTTATTTGCACTCAATATTTTAGTTTAACAATAATTCCAGTTATTATTTAATCTATAACATACAAGAATAAACCTCATTTAATATCTAATCAATCCTGTTGATTTAGATCCATTATTAATTTCTAATAGATTTATTTATATCTTATTTCAAAGTATTTGATTTATGTATATTTTCAGTTATCTATAGTATTGTCCTTTATATAACTATCATATGATAAGTAAAAGATATAATGCTTTTACAATAAAAATATTAAAATCGCATATTATAGATTGAAATATTTAGTTCTTTTTAAATAAAAGGCACAAAACCAATCGCATAAATTTAAATTTAGTTTAATTAATATGTGCTGAGATAATTAATTAATGGTAAACAGACAAGAAATCTTAGATTACTTTGCTGAGCATGGTGGAGAAGTTCTTGAAGACCTTCAATTAATCGCTAAAAATCCTCAATATTTAAACGATAAGCAAGATTTCAGAATTACCTTGAGTGAAAAGCTTTTAAAAGCTAGCATTTCGATAAGTTTGGAATATTTTGTATCTGTTTTTAGTACCGTAGCAAATCCTGTATTTGCTAAAATCCAACAGTCTTTTATTACTGCATTGATTTCCTACCTTTTCAAGTCCCATTCACCTATACAAATAGTTAAAGTTTTAGGAGAAGCTTCCTTACCAAATGTTGAGTTTGGGGATGAGTTTTGTTACACTTCACTTAACGAAACTATTCTAGCTGAGAACCAAGAGCTTAAAAACGAAAACTCTCTTCTTAAGGCAAAAATTGAAGAAATCACAGATAAATCTCCAGACCTTGAAAGAGATCCAGCAGAAAAAAGCAAAAAACCTTACAGTTTTCACTATAGCCGTGGCTGGAGTATACGCAATATAAGAAACACAAGCGAAAACCACACAAAACCCAGCGAAAACAGTGGTTTTTACGAATTCTCAACTGAAATCAAAAACTGTGACCGTGGTGATACCGTAAAAATCCTAGAATTCCTTCTTTTCTGTGAACGCATAAAATGCCAAAAATTTATTTCCCTTGCAAAAATCAGCCAAAATGCCATCGAATCTATAGAACAAGAAATCCTCAGTGACTTAGATTTAGAAAAAGAAGCTTTCCTAGACCAAAACCCTCTAAGCCTACGAGTTTTCCTAACAGCTTTCGCTGATTTCCAGAAAATAGTCGTCCAAAAACTCGAATTCCTAACTGAAAAACTCCGTCAAAGCCAAATCCTCATCTCAGACATTAAATACGAATACCAATCAAAGCTCTCAGAAGAAATCGAAACTCTCAAATCAGAACTTGACCTTACAAACAAATATCTTAAAAAAACCCTTTTAGAAAAAGAAAAATTTCAAGACTTCTGCAATGAACTCCAACAAGAAAAAAAAAATCTTGAAATCCGTTTTGTTCGAAACACCCTCAACCTTGAAAATCAAGTCAAAGATAAAACCAAAGATGCTTATAAATTGCAAGAAAAAATCCATAGACTTGAAAACGAAATCAGCGTTATAACAATTTTAAAAGACAAATTGCTACAAGAAAGAGAACATGGCCTTGATAGTACAATAGTAGGTATTGAGGATCAAGAAAATCCTTTGTTGATAGAAAGAGAAATGTTGGTTTTTGAAAACCTTACGCTTAAAAGTGAAATCATTACATTAGAAAGGAATTTGAGTAAAAGCTTGGGGTATGAGCAAAGAAATAAAGAACTAGAAGAGTATGTTAAAAATCAAGAAATTATAATAAAAGACCTTAAAGATAAAATAAATGAATCTTCTGAGGACTCTTTAAGCTTAAATGCATCAAATGAGAAAAATATTATAGAAGTGAAAGAACTTAGAGAAGCTTTAATGAGTATAAGCCAAAGATATGAACAAGATAAGCAAATCTTATTAAAAGACTGCGAAGAAGCGAGACAAGATATGGAAGCGCAGATGTTTAGATTAAAACAAGAAAAAGCTTATGCTGAGAGTGTGAGTGAAAATTATCAAAAGCATTTGGTTGAAGTGTGTAAAGAAAAAGAAACTTTGGAAAAGGAAATTTATATGCTGAGTCAGTTCTATGAACGATTTAAAGATTCAAAAAGCCCAAAATCAATTATGAGATCAGAAAACGAACTAGCATCAAGTGTTGAGTTTGATTTAACTAAAAGCATTGAGGTATTTGAAAGGTGTAATACAAGCCCACAGAAGACAATACAAGATACAATACTTGATGAGTTACAAGAAATATCAATTGAACTGCGTAATAAGCATTCTGAGGATTTTAACATGGTGAATTTGTTTGGGTTTATTAAAGCGACACTTTTGCATATGATGAAATTGCAGGATTTAATAAAAACAGAAACTAGTTTGAGTCCGAATTATAGAGAAATCAATCAAAACCTTTCAGATGTTTTTGCTAAGCTGAAAATGCGTGTAAAAAACCTTCAAGATGAAAGCATTATCCTTAATAGAAAACTTGATAATACTGAACAGCATATTTTGTATACAGAGCCTGCATACTCATTGACAGAAAGGGATAAAGGTGATTTGTTGCATTATTATAAAACCCAACTGCAAATCGAAAAATCAAAAGTTCTTGAGAAAAAGCACACGATCAAACTCCACAATGAACAAATATCGTTTCTTAAACAAAGCTTGAGAGAACTGCAAATCGAAATCAGTAAGGCTAGATCTGTGGATTTTGAGTATTTTAAAGATGTATTTAAAACATTGATTAGAGAAATCCCGATACAAGAACCTAATGTAGAAAGCATGGTAGAACTGCTGTTCAAGATTTTGAACTTCTCGCAGAATGAAAAAACTGGAGTGACAGAAACTAGACGATCTAAGAGACAGAAGCATGGATTCCGAAGTATATTTTCTTAAACTTATATATTGTTGTAACTACTTCTTCTTAATTCTGAATATAAACAGCCAAGGCTTTCTATGTTTCTATGAACAAACAGCTTAAAGCTCCTAAGATACTCTTCATCTCCTGTCTTAGTTTGCGAAGTTGGGGGAAAGTCTTTAAGGTAGCCCCAGACAATCTCAAGGAATTCTTGAGTACTTTTAATATCCATATGCGAAATATATTTAGAAATAGTCCCAACTATACTAGGTACCCAATGGAGTTCTGTGAATATTTTTAGAATGATTTCAATGTTTGGAAGATCAATTTTTCCTTGAGAACAAAAACCAATTAAATTAGCAAATGTGCTATACATAAGATCAACTAGCTGAAGGGCAAGTTTTACCCCACCGGTAGAGATAAGGAATACAATGCGTAAAGTGTAAGTGTTAGAAAGGATAATCCCACGGACAAATAAAGTGTCCCAGTTAGCATTAGATAACCCTGGGAGGACTTCAGAATAGTATTTTAATAGAGATGTGAGTTTTTCTGAAGGGTTTTCGTTTTCTCTAGTCAAAGCAAATAAAGCTTGTGGAGGTGATCTATAACTAAATTCAAATCTCGAATATAAAAAGTTGAACTTTTCTCTTATCCCTGACTCCTCAACTTCCCCTTCTTCAGGAGATTTCATTAGATCCTTGAGTACACAATAAGCTATATAAGGGTTCCTTTTTACCTTTTCAGTTTCGCTAAATGGTAAAATATGAGACAACAGATTAGAACAAACGTATTGAAAGCAAGAATACTGTTTGCACAAACTAATCATTGGCACGCTGGTTTTATCGAAAATAAGCTTCAAACGCAAATCGTCTTCCTTAAGCTCTAAAATTGATGTAAACCTTATTATTCTTATAAGCGCTTCAGCTAAATCTAGCTCTTCTACATCAAGATAAGCACACCAAAGCTCGATAAATTTCACTAATTGGAGGATGTATTTTGTAGCTTGGGTTGGGCTTAGGCTTGTTAAAGATTGGATGTGTGAAAATAAATAAGAACGAAGGTTGTAAAGTTGGGTTATTGTATTAAACATATTGTCTTGGATTTCAGCAATAGCGACATGGGTTAGGTTGAGAAGGGAGAGCTCGTGGATTGAAGGGCTGAAATTTTTTATTACAGCAGAGACAGCTTGGGCCCATTTCATTGGGTTGATAACCTCGAGTTGGTTCTTGACTCTATGAAAAGTTGAACTTGAAAAATTTGGTCCGTCAATTATCTCAACATAAGCCGCAATCCATATTTCTGACTCGTTTTGATAGTACTTGCTTAAAGACTTTGCTGAATATTTTTTCAGGAAATTCTCAATTTCTTCGTTCATTTTCGTTATAATAAATAAAATCTAAGCAAAACTAATTTAAAACTTGCAAAAAGGGGTATTTATAAAAATTTATATACAAAATCTATAAGTTATCCTTAATATTCAAATATTTTCATAAATCCCTAACTAGAATTATTAAATCTTACTAATGGTGACTATGTCCTGGAGCATGTGGCTGATAATTATTTTTTTTCATATAAGAAACCAACTGATTCGGGACTTCCTTCAACACTTCATAAGCAAGCTGTCCTGGCCCAGTTAGTTTCCTTAAAGGTACAAACTGGACTATATCTCTTGAAGCTTTTTTCCCATATATATCAGTCAGAGTCCCATGATCCCCATCAAGTACTTCCATATTATCAAATACCGCTTTCCCAATACCTACAATAATAATGCTGGCAGGGAGTTCTGAAGCTGAAACAATTTCTTTTACTGTATGATCCATATCATTAATTGCCCCATCAGTTAATATTAAAAGGATATGATAAACACTTTGTGGGGGTGTTGAAGATGCAGCTGCAATGAATTTTTGGAGGATTTGGGCAAGTACTGTTGGGCCTGAAAATGTTATGTGATTTAGGGCGTTGCGATATAGATCAATAACACCTCTTGCACCTAAAGCATATGGTTTGGATTCATCAAAAGAGAGGGCAAAACAGTGGTTTGCTTGATGGGAACCTTGAGGAACACCTCCAAAACCATAAACAGGGATGTATTTATCAGTGTCATAACCTTCTAATATGCCTGCGATTTCGTAGATAACTTTTTCGTAATGGTTTGGCTCGTGGCCTCCAATATGATGCAAAGAATGAGGATTTGTGCATTCTTCATTACTTGCGGTGAAGTCAATAGCTACAGACATAGAAATTTGTACTCCAGCCCGAAGGTAGTCAATAAAAGTCATGTTTTTTTTAGCAGTCGCATCTGTGATCTCAATAGTGCCTCCATGCTCTCTGTTATTTGGGTCAAAAATCTCAAACTTAGCTCCTCTAACCAGTATAGATGAAGCTGGGACCTCAAAAATCCCTATCATTTCATCTGACCCAATACTATCCCAATCATAGCACTCAAGCTTTATCAACCTATTCCTATCACAATTGCATAGCTCTTGCTCAGTCAACTCAAATGACTCCCAAATAGGATCAAGAGTTTCTTTTATCGTCTCACTTTTATACAATTGTCTCCATTCCCCTGGAGCTACACTTTTCGATACTATAAAATAAGGGTCACTAAGTCCAAAATAATCTTTTTTCGCAAGTTTTATCCCTCTAAACCTTATCCTAAATGAATCGCTACCTGATCTTACCTCTTCAACATGTATATGTAAGGTCCCACCTTGAGAAATGTCTAATGAAGAATCCCCTTTTCCAACTAATTCACCTAAAGTTGTATGAACATGGCCAATCTTATCTGGAGATGAGTCATCATGATCTAATATTGTAAAGGTTATAGGCTGGCGTTGTTGGAAAAAGTAATCAACTTGAATGGTTTTAGACCATCTCGGGTCTAGACAGTCATGCTGAACTTCTGTACGCCCAACTTCTTCAAAGTAAGTTGAGTTGCCCTGTTGAAGAGAGACTACACAAAATGTATCACTTTTGCTGAAAGTGTCTTTGTTTTTGAGATGCTTTGCTGAAATAAAAAGCTCGACTCTGATTGGATGATATACTCGCTCAACCATAATAATTACCTAAAATTGTATAAAATATAATGATTTATATATAAAAAAATCATATTTGGGTAATAGAATTCTATATATTTTTATGTATAATAACTATTATATTGTAATTATATTTATTGCCCCGGGGTTTCAGTGACTTTAACTGGTTCTAAAGGCATCATCAGTGTTCTTCTTGACCTTCTATTCTTCGCCTTACGCATTTCACTCTGCGCCGTGTCATCTTTCGCCAGTTCCAAACTGAGCAGTCTACATTTTTCATGATTTCTCTTAATGAAAATCCTCAATTCCGAGTGCTCAACCATAAATTTCAAATCGTCTTGCATCATAATCTCAACAAACTGCTCGCTTGTAATTTCTCTTAGTTTGTCTTCAAGGATAAGAAATTTAAAATATTCTAGAAAATTTTTCTTCATCATAGCCAAGGTATTTTTATATTCATCAATATCGTTAGATCGATCAGTATGGATAATCTTACCTATTTCAGGGATGATTTCAAGTACGATTTCTAGTACATCAGCTAGAAGCACTCCGATTTCCCATCGAGAAAGGTTATTAGAAGCGTCAATGTCGTATGTGAAAAAAAGACAGTGGAATTTCTCTTGGACTTTTCCTTCTCCTAATAAAATCCCAAATGTACTAAGTTTTTTGACTGAGTATAAAGGGTCGTTACTTGTGTACTCATCTGCTAAGTTTTGCCTTTCAATAAACTTGCAGCTTTTTGGATGTTCTAAAAAGAGGTTGTAGATTTTCTGGCATTCATTGTTGAAGGGAAGCTCTATTTCTTTTAAGGCTTCTTTAAGTTGTTGTTCTGAAAGATGAAAATGAGGAGAGTATCTGTGGAAAACTTTTACTATGCTATCACTATCTCTTTTATTGAACTGTATAGCCCGACAGCTGTTTTTAACTAAGTCTTCAATCTCGCCCCACTTTTCTCTCGATGTGCAAGATCCCATATTAATTATATCTTAGTTTATAGTCGTTATAATATTACTGAATTATATGAATATACAAACAAACTGAACACTAAAATTTTGTTAAAAAACTGTAATACAAACAAAGCATCTAAAAAAATCATCATACAAAACTATAATCTCAGTATATATACGAATAAATTTAAGTAGCCTATCTGCTAGTCAAATGAAAAATGCTCACTTTGCAATCAAATATAATTCAAATATGGGAAATTGTACTTTACGCCAAGATAACTACGATCCGACGGTCGGTAATTCCTAATCAGTCCTCAGTCGACAGCAGTTCACTTTTCTCTACCCAATAGGCAAGGGTGGCTTCGGGAAGGTCTGGAAAGTCATAATGAAAAAAAACAAAGAGCAATACGCAATGAAAGAAATGCTCAAAGCTCGTATCATCAGCAAACGCAGTGTGCACTCAGTAATGAACGAAAGACGCTTACTAGCAATGATAAAGCATCCATTCATAGTAAACATGCAGTACGCGTTTCAATGTAGAGAAAACTTGTATCTGGTGATGGATTTAATGCCAGGAGGAGATTTACGTTATCATTTGGGTAAGAATAGAAAATTTTCAGAAGACCAAACAAGATTTTTCGTATCCTGCCTTTTTTGTGCCTTAGAGTACTTACATGTGAATAACATTATCCATAGAGATATCAAACCTGAAAACCTTGTCCTTGATGCTAAAGGCTATGTAAGACTAACAGATTTTGGTATTGCTAGGGTTTGGCAACAAGAAAATGGTCATGAGACATCGGGAACTCCAGGATATATGGCCCCAGAAGTCATTTGTCGACAAAATCATACAATTGCTGCTGATTACTTTGCTGTTGGGGTTATTGTTTATGAATTCATGCTAGGAAAAAGACCTTATGTGGGTAAAACTAGAAAAGATATTAGAGATGCTATATTAGCCAAACAAGTGCAGTTGAAAAAAACCGACATGCCTCAAGGATGGTCTTTAGAAGCTTTAGATTTTACTAATAAACTTTTGCAAAGAAAGCCGCAAAATAGACTTGGATATGGAGGACCACAGGAAGTTAAAAATCATGCCTGGCTGAAAGATGTGGACTGGGGAAGGCTATTACAGAAAACCCATGAGTCACCATTTATACCTAAAAGCCAGGATAATTTTGATGCGAGTCAGGTGTCGAATGATTGGAAGGATGAGGTTGAGAAGATTGATTTGAAAGATGTATCGACACAAAATATGTTTATTGGATATTTTTATGATGCGACACTTCCTAGCCATAAAGCTAACTCTTCTTCGACGCTTCCAAATATGCTTAATGCTGATCAATCGGTTAACATTAGTAATCTAACTAAATAAATGGATTAAAATTTGATAAACATAGAATATCTTGAGGAAGAGTGTGGGTATTGAAAATTGAGTGTATTAATAGGATAGCTTTTGGTTTTTGAATTTGTAGAAAAAGTAATATGATTATGATTTTTGTGGAGTTATTTTATAAGCTAGATTTATGAAAGTGAGGTTAAATACTTGATGATATTTTTTAAGGAAATTATGCTTAGACTTTATATTCTATGAATATGGAATAGTTTATGAATTAAAATTTTTCCATTTTTTATTATTTAAACTATAATCAATCTTTTATTATTAGGAGAATGGCTGCAAGATTTTCTTATGTTTTAGTATATTTTTTATATAGTTTGCAATTAAATAATTTTTATAATTGCTTATTATATTGCAAATATATTATCAAGTTTGCTGATGACTGCATGCTCTTATTTATTTATGACTATTTAACTTTTTCCAGATTTTTTCAACTATTTTATTAAGATGTCAAAAGTTATTTATTCATATTAATATTTTTCAAATCAGGCCTATATAAACTTAATTTTTGATATTACAGTTAATTATATTTAACCATAATTTCCTCATATATTAAAATTTTCACTCAAATATCTCTTAAGCCACAGCTATAAATAAATTTATTCAAACTATCCTCAATCTTCAACTCAAAATTTTAAGTTCCTCTCATTTCTGAATTTTTATAGCAATCTCATCTTTAACAGAATTCAAAAAATATTAATAATAATCGCAATTTGACTTTAATTTTTTAAGTCATTCATCGTAATCTTCATGTAACCTTACCCTAACCTCACTCTTCATCTTAACAACAAAATCTTGTATTTAACTTAACTAAAATTTTCTCACATCAAACCATATACCACATTAATATTTTTTATATTAAACATTCCCAAAAAAACTATCAAATAACTTTAAAATCTTCAGGAAAACTTAATTTTCATAGGCATCCCTTATATATTTCAGTGCATCTTCACTAACCTGATAATTATCATCTGTCATAATACACTAACAATTCATTATATAATGTCAAAAAGACCCTGCCACATAAGAAATTTTACCGGAATAGTTTTTAAAACCACAGATACCCAAGATATAAGCTCACGAAGATACTCTGACGATTTTTCTCATAAGCTTCTCAGTAAACGGATCTTAACTTCAGGTGAATACACAGCGAAGACTGATGGATCGATGCTATCTTTGCTTAAACAACGTAAAGATAATAATGAAGAAGCAAAAGTTACTCCAGGGACCATATCGAATGTGGTTAAAAACTACATATTGCCTATGTTCACAAAAGAACTCAAATCTAAACGCAACAAAAAAAGGCAAAAGGAATTTGGGCTTTCAAATAGCATGGATAGATCCTTTGATACTAAGGAAGGAACTGTATATGCTGAGCTTAAATTATCAGAAAAATTAGGCCAGGAAAATGTACAGATTTCTAATAAGATTAGGGAACTAGAAGATAAAGTTAATGTGGGTATTGCTGAAAAATTTGCAGCAGAAAAGGAATTGTATTGGGTTAGAAATGAATTACATGATGCACAGACTATGATAACTCATTTGAATTCATTGAATAGGACTATCGAAGTTAGTTCTCACTATTTCCAACAAAACCACATGTTCATCAAAAGTAAATACGAAAGATACAAGAAATTATACCATGAAGCTGAATACAGAATTGAAGAACTAGTCAAAAACCTCCAAGACGAACGAGCAATAAATGATATCCGATACCTTATACCATATTTCCTTAACTCTACTAAACAAATTACGTAACACAGCTTTAAAATACGAGCATTATCATTCTCTGCTACAAATTGAAAACGAAATTATCTGCGAAAAACTTAAAGGCATAAGTGTGAGTTTTAATAATCTCATAATTGCACATTCTGGAGAAGGCAAACTTATTCAAGAATGGAATCTTATAAATGGATCATTATATAAAATAGGTATATCTGATAGTGAATTTGATACAAAGTATTCAGAAATGTGCTCTATTTATAAAAAAATGCATGACGATATAGACTCTGTTATAAATTTCCAGTACGCAAAAGAAGAAAAGCACACAAGGATGCTGAAATATTTTAAAGATAAATCTAAAATACTTCATGATGAAAATAAAACCTTGTTGGCTATAAAAGAGTATCTTGAAAAATCAAATCAAGAACTTGAACAGCAGAAAACTGCATTAACAAATGAAGTTGTGGTTCTGCGCAAAAGCGTGAATAACTTCCATTCCCGTAGCGAGATCGATAACGTATGCAAGAACTGCAAAAAAATCTATAAAGAAGAAGAAAACTTCAACTGGTCTTGTAAAACTCATCTATCAAAACATAACGGAAGCATGTACTGGTGCTGTGGCAAATCCGAGCCCACAGCCGAAGGTTGTATAATCTCCAAACATATCTCAGCCGATGACGAAGAAGGCCATGGCTCACAAAAATATGAAAAAGCTAAATTTTGCTCAGTAATCTCTATATAGAATTGCCGAGAATCAGGACATGCACCTAAAGATTGTCCTAAAGACCCAAACACAAGGACAAATTTTGACCCACAGCAAGAACTTGATAGAATAGAAAATTATAAAAGACAAAAAACAAAAATCAATGTTGAACTTTTAAATCATCAAATATCCCTGCATAATAGCAAAACTAAATTTAAAGGAAATGATAGTGATAGTTTTGTCACAGAATTTGATGATTTGGAAGATATTAAAAATGTGTCGATTAATGACTCTGAGCTTACGAGATATAAAATTGAAGAGCCTGAAGTTGCAGGAAAAAGAGTAGCGAAAAAGTATGCGAATGTGTTTTCTAATTTTTTATCTAAATTAGTTTGAAAAGATAGGATTTGTGTGGAAAATTGAAGGATTTGATATGATTAAGGCTGATTTTAATGTGAATATGTAGGAGAATGATTTTAGGATTTTTTTATTGTAAGGTTAGCTAAGTTAATTAGTGACAGGTCCTTGCCTCGAACCCATCACGTAAGAATCTTGGCATGAAGGTCTCTAGGATGAAATAACCTAAGGCTAATCCAGAACAGATAGACAAAAACACTCCTGTTGAAAAGGTCATGATGGCAAGCATTAATAAATAAGAACCTGCAACAAAGAGGAAGTAAGTAATGCATAATAAGATCCGAAGTGGTACTTGACTATTAGAATTAGAGCTAAGTTTCTTTTACATTTTATAGTTCAAGAATCTGATCACCCCTTGCAACAGCTCAACCCCACATGCGAAAAGCAAAAGTAAAATTATTGCCATCGCATATTTACTATCAGAATCAACATGAAAGCTAAATATCCTATACTTATCCAGGTAAAAAACAAAGTCTTTCGCACTAAAAAAAGACATGTACATTCTCCTATGGCATGTTTTCATATCCATTTTTATTATTTTCTACTGAGAAAAAGTAATCTCTATATCCTGGGTGCACAGCTTCCCTTTAATAACAATTTTTCAATGTCACAGCTAAAAATACTTGTATGATACTTTTTACTATATTCGATTTCATTTTGTTTTCTAAGCTTAGATATTATTCTGAGGCCTATGAATAATTAATTTAATGTGCTTAGTGCTCTTATTGGTGGCAATACAAACTCATGCTTAAAAATTGAAGGAGCTACTATACCGAAGGAACTAAGGGCTCAAAAAAAATTAAACTTCTAAATAAGCATTTTCATAGTATTTAGGTGGGTTTTTGATTATAAAAGTTGCACTTTGTTTGGATGCCTACAATTGAAAAAAGGCAGTTGATAATTAGCTGATGCATTTTTTCGTCAAATACCAGATTCTATAAAATATTTTTTTAATCCTCTATGCTATTGTTAATAATCAAGATCTTTTAAACTTTTGCAGAGTATATTAAGTTCACTAATTTTTCAAGTAGTTTATCAGTTATTTCAGAAACTGCTTATTATTTAAAAAAATCACTTTTTATTAGGTTCAGTACTAGTTGCAAATGCTTTAGTATGTTGACCTATTCTAAAGGTTTGTGTTTGCAACTTATTCTAAAAATAATAGTCCTTGCAAGCATTCCTGAAAAGTAGATTCTCTTTTATATTTTCTTCTTGTCTATCTCAGAGATTGCTTCATGATCAACGCTCATTCGTAATATATTTATCATTATATCAACAACACTTTTACTTATTTTATAAATTAGTTTCCTCTTTTAACATTTTTTTCTAAACTCCGTTCTCTATTATAACAACCAATATCTAAATCTATCAACATCAGTTTATCTACAAAATTCTATATCAAATCCTTATCCCACCTTCATTTCTAATAAAACTATCTAATTTACTTTACTAAGCCTGACAAGATTCTTCGCTGCTGAAATTACCATAGTCTCATAGCTCTCATCCACATCATGTGTACCTTCAATCTTCCCAAACTCCAGCATATTAACATTCTCCTCAAATCTCAAACACTCCACTGCTTTTTCAATACTAACAAACTCATCCAACAATGCAATTGCAATCGCAGTGCTTTTAGAAATTGTTGCAGCAGCCTCCAAAGCTACAACAAAAAATTCATCCTTCCCACTTAAATACTTGTTAAGCATCTCCAAAG
This sequence comes from Stentor coeruleus, assembly GCA_001970955.1. NCBI lineage: Eukaryota > Ciliophora > Heterotrichea > Heterotrichida > Stentoridae > Stentor > Stentor coeruleus. The sequence goes on from MPUH01000125.1 coordinate 63,843, forward strand.
ACTTCTCTGGTATATCTGGTGCTGATATTCCATGACTGACATTAAGTAAAATCTGATATTTATCTTCAAGGTATTTGATTATCGGGTTAAAAAGCGCATCTTGTTTAGTTTTGATTTCTTCTTCATCTTCTCTAAAGCTATATATTTATTACCAAACAAGATCGTTTCTAAGAAAAGATAAGACTCGTGCTTCAAATACAGGACGGAATTGTGTTACAGTAAGATCTAAGGCCGAGGAAGCAAGATTAGTCTATGTAAAAAATACTAATGGCATTCGGTGCTGGTGTATGAATTTTTCTTGAACTTGCCATTCGTGGCTGATACATAAGGCTAAAAGCTCAGTGGGGAGAACAAAAAGTTGCTTTTCTGGCGTGTGAATCTTACGTCCATCAAGGAGTAGTTGGTATCCATTGTCAGCTTTGCAGAAACTTGCAGCTTTGTAGAATTTCTGTATATTGTCCCCAGTTTTCAAGTCAGGCAAGGTCAAAAATCTTCTTACAAGTTTCATTATTTACATAAAAACTTGGATTAGATATTAAGAAAATATACCCAAAATACTGTATTATATTATTAGTCCATGCCGAATCCTAAAGTATGATTGGCCAGAATTGTTAATAAAGCTGACTTTAAGGAAAGCTTGTTAAGGTAAATAGGTAGATCAAAGCGATTGAAACATGTATGAGCCCTAGGCAGAGTATTTTTATAGTACTTGACTGAAACTATTTTAAAACGATCTGGGTCACCACGTAAGGTTCTTAGCTCTGCAAAACCATCGATAGGTATTCTTGAGGTTCCAGTGACAAACTGTAATAAGTCTCTTAAATTCTTTTGATTTTAACAAAACACAATATCTCAAAACCAGATAATAACCCTATGAGATGGTGAGTAATCTCCATTATACTTAGTATGGGTTTTCCAATTTTTAATATTAATAACGGGATTTCCGCAAATCATATAGTTCAAATATTTAGCTTTTAATGATGAAATAGCCTCTTGAGGGATTAAACGGTAAAGACCAGTTTTTACAGATTCTATAGCATTATGCATACTTCCATAAAGTTCGTATTCTGTTCGAAGTAAAATATAACTGTCTTTGTTATCATCAGTGACTGGGATATTTTCCCCGTTTTCTGTTATTGGATAGTTTATGTTGTTGAAATTTACGGAAAAACTCTCGAAAATAATGTTTTTAATAGAATGCTTTTTAATATAACGTAAAGAATTGTAGATATCTTTGTCTTGAAATTTCAAGTCATGATAAGAGCATTCTTGACCAAGGAGGTGCTTGAGAAAAGGTTCGCATAAGGCACATTCTATAGGAACGTTTTCTAATAAAGCTTTACTATGATGATACCTATAAGAATATAGTATTCTAGATTTTCATTGTATGGAGATGGTAGATACTGAGGATCATCGCTATTACTAAGTCGAAATAGTCTGATTTGTTCGTTAAAAAGCTCTTTTATTAAAAGCCCAAGCAACTCTTTTGTTAAACCACCAGCATCTTGAGAGATTTCCCCTTGGAAAAATATGTGGGATTCGCTTCGTAGCTCTGCTTGACTGAGACTCAGTATTTGCTGAAGAGAATCATTGAGGATGTTTTCTCGAGAAACCTGAATGTTTAAATGAGCAACATTCCATGGAATGCGGATATAATTGAGCTATCTTCGGATTGTCAAGATTTTTGCCTCAGCTTTAGGAAAAATACACCATCTTGTGCTTTTATGGCCCCTGCAGTTGAATTAGCATTATTTTGTTGGTGTAATTCAAAGTGATAATCAAAATCAGCATATGTATTAATTTTTGCTTTATAGACTTCTGAGCATATTGGGCATATAATATCAGTATTAAGTTTGTTGCGGCCTCTTTTTTTATTAGTGTAAGATCGTCTGGCTTGAATGCTTATTTCCCATATATAATAATGTAGCAAAATAAAAAGTATGAATTGAATACATAAAATTTCAAGCGTAAATGCTAGTTTTAGAGAGAAATTTGAATTCTTTCTAAGTTTAATACTATTAATAATTATTTATTTTATATTCAAGTATGACACAATTTTAGAATATTTAAACGTATATCGAAAATAAGTATGCTTTTTATAAAAATAGCAATCAAAGATTGCACTTCATATGTCAAATATTATGTTTTGCATTAAATTAAAAGTGCATCATTATTATAAGAAAATTTAGGTTGATAACTTAAATCCTGATTATAAGAGTATATTAAGTAAAGGTTAGTATGGACTTTATAATGCATAGAAAGATTTTAGATTATTAATAACTTTAATTTAATGATCAAAATGCCACATAAAATTTTAAAGTACCAAAATTTATGATTATGCATATCAAAAGGTAATATACATTATTTGGAAGTTTAAAAATTAGGATGATCTTGAATTCTTTGTTAATATTGAATTTCAATAGCCTAATATTTTTTTTTGATTACAATAGTTAGCCCTTTTTATAGCTGGTTTACATCAAAATACTAGTCATATAATTTATAAACATAGTTCTTTCTATACAATCATAATTACTATTTTGTTTAATTATATCGAGAATTGCATATAAAGTGTTTATTAATAGCAAGCATTAGTATTAAGAAAAACAATTTAGTTCATAGACTATTTTATTAGTTTAACATTTTTTTAATCTTGAAAGAATAAACAATTTGATAAAGATTCAAGTATTGCTAAACTTTACAGATTTATACATGCCTTATTAACACTTGAAAATAAAATCAAAATTCATACTTTAGGAAAGAAAATGATAGTAATAGAATGATTGCATATAGTAAATTAAAGATTAATCAATATTCAGTGTTTCTTAACTTAAACTAGAAAATATTCATTCAATTTTTACTATAAAATAAAATGCTATTAAAACCATTATGCGTTTATTTGCTAAACTATTACTACACAAATATCAATACTCACCTACAATTGAATATTATTTAAAATTGCCGGGCTCACTCTCCACTAAGAATTTATAGCTCTGTCTTGAACCTTTATCTAAATAACAATCTCAATTCCTATTCCATATAAAAAATGATAGTTTATTTGATATAAATATATGGGTTGTGGTATCATCCAAAAGAGAGGGGATCGTAACAACCGAGGCTCAGTCGTATTATTCCCAGGACAGTTTGTCCAAGGCCTTCCTGAATCAATATATACTTTTTATGAAATTAAAGAAAGCCTAGGAAGTGGTTCATATGGTACAGTAGTTTCAGCAGTGCAAAAGACTACAAGAGAACAAAGGGCAATAAAAATTATAAATAAATTTAAACTGCAAAATGAAGAATCAAGGAAAAAAGTTATTAACGAGGTTGAAATTTTGAAAAGACTTGATCACCCTCATATAGTAAAAGTATATGAATTCTATGAAGATGAGTTTAATTTATATGTAGTCATGGAACTTTGCAGAGGTGGAGAGCTTTTAGATTCAATCATAAAAAATGGATGCTTGAGTGAATCTGATACTTCATTCTATATGAAACAAATCCTCTCAGCAGTTTTTTATATGCATTCTCTGAATATCGTCCACAGAGATTTAAAACTCGAAAATATGTTATTAGAAAGCCAGGAAGTAAAAAATATAAAAATTGCTGACTTTGGCACCGCTATCGAAATCCAACCTGGGAAAAAACTCCAACAGATGATTGGGACAATAAATTACATAGCCCCAGAAATTTTCAAAAAAAGTTATACAGAAAAATGTGATATGTGGAGCTGTGGGGTTATCATGTATATACTTTTAACAGGAAAGCTACCTTTTTCAGCCAAATCAAAAAAAGCGACAATAGGGCTAATCATCAAAGGTGAGTATAACATGACATCCCCTGAATGGAGAAGCCTATCAGCAGATGCTAAAGAATTAATCAAATATTTTCTAGAACTCAATCCATCAAAGCGTATTTCAGCTAATGATGCTTATAATCTTCCTTGGGTTCAAGCTAGTGTTCCTCCAGATATTAATCAAAGCTTACTTGATCAAGTGTCGAATAACCTAAAATCCTTTAGAGAAACAACAAAGTTCCAAAGGGCAGTTATAAGATTTATAGCGACTCAGCTACTTAGTCAAAATGAAAGAAACGAACTTGCAAACATTTTCAAAACTTTTGATACTTCTGGAGATGGTAAAATCAATGAGCGTGAACTGACTACTTATTGTAAGAAAATATTCGGAACATCATTGACTGATGAAGAAATACATGCTATTATGATTAGAGTTGATACTGATAGAAGTGGGTTTATTGATTATTCTGAATTCCTTGCTGCAGCTATGGATAGGAAAAAGCTTTTATCAATTGAAAGACTGGAAGCTGCGTTTTCAGCTTTTGATAAGGATAAGAATGGGAGGATTTCGGCTGAAGAACTTAAGTTGATGTTGGAGTCGAATACGAGACTTGAATTAGGAGCTTACTCGAAGCTTATATTGGATGTAGACCAAAATGGAGATGAGATGGTGGATTTCAAAGAATTCAAGGACATGATGCTTTCATTAGTGTAGTCTTTGATTGCTTTATAAATAAGTTGTAAGCTTTTTAGGATTAGATTTAGAGAGTGATTATTTTAGGTGTTGCTTATATGTGGATAATAGATATAAGAGTTTAGAATTTAAAATGCGAGATATAATGATTGTATGATAGATGAGAAGATTGCAATTTAAATAATTGGAGAATGTGAAGTCCTTTAGATATGAAATCAATCATCAAATCTCTGCTAAGCTTATAAAAAAATCATAATAAAACCTAAAAATTTCATCAAGGCTTAATTTTCAAGATCTCTAATCATTAAAGCAATTAGTGTCTTGTAGAATTCAATACGAAATCTAAATATGCATGATTTCCTGCAAGTATGGGCAATGATATTACCTCAGGGCAATCATAAGGATGATTGCTTTTAACCCATTTCGTCACCTCATCAACAAGTTCTTGTCTAGTCTTAACCATCAATATAAGTTCTTGATCTTGATTGATTTTTCCTTCCCACTTATAAATGCTTGTTACACCTGGTATAATGTTAACACAAGCTGCTAGTTCATTTTGCACTAACCCAGATGCTAAAGATGTTGCGCTTTCCATGGTATTAGTTGTTATGAACACAGCTGTAAGACTTGTACTCATGCCTCTGCATATTATTAATGGGAAAAAAAGTCCAAATTTCATTTATATTAAGAGGAAAGCTTATTTTTAGAACTTCTAGCTAGTTGAGGGGTTATAGATTTGTTCTTAACTCGAAGGAATTTTTTAGATTCAGGCTGGGGCTTTGTGATTTTGTTTTCGATTGTCAGGGTGTTGTCGAAAGAATTGGAAAAAGTGTGGTAGCGGCGGTGGGTCGGTTTGGAGTTCGCACGCTTTTTGATGAAATTTTCAAGTTCTTGAGTACAGTGTGTAAAGATGTAATTTTCTAGGGTTTTGTATGTATCTCCAAGTTTGCAGTAAATGCTACCATTTTTCAAGACAACACCAATTCTCTTGCAGCCGACTTTGTAGAACTGTTCATTGCTTCTAGTGAAAAATCCTTCCAGTTTTAGCTTGATTAAATTTTCTTGTAAATGCATCTGTATGATATCCGCATTATCCATAGTTTCAAATTGCTTTGCATTAATAGGCTTATTCTCTATAGGGAAATCAATGAGTTTAGCTTTTTTCTTTTTCACTTCCTTTTTCGGAATTATGCTTAAACTTCCTAACACAGCAATATCTAGTTGTTTTTCAGACACATTATTAGCCGATCTCAATAAACTTATTTCTTTATCTTTACTATCCAAAAGTTGATGCATCTTTTCTTGTGCCGCAAACAATTCTGAATACTTACCTTTATATAAATTTAGTTCAGTTTTTAGCATTTCCTTTTCTTCACTAGCATCTTTTATCATTTTAGTCTTTTTTTCAAGATCTTCAGTTAGAGTCAAGCATTTGCTTTTGTATTTATCGCTCCAGATTTTATATTTTTCGATTTCAAAGTTCAGTTTGTCCATGTTGGCTTTGTAGTCCCTGGCAATTTTTTCTATACTCTGCATCTGGCTTTGTTTTTCAAATTGAAGGCTTTGCTCTAATTCCATAATCTTCATTCTTAATTCAACATTTTTCGTCATTTCTTCAGTCGGCACTTCAGTAAATTCTCCGAACTCGACGTTTTCACTCACTTCAGACGTTTCGGTAATTTCAATAACAGGGGATAAGAACTTTCTTGACTGGAAAATAAGTAAAATTCTCGGAAGGCCAACTTCTTCAGGGACTTCAAGGATTATATCTGAACCTTCAGGAAACATAGGCAGCCAATGATATCCTTGACATTTGATTATATTGATATCAAAGCGGACACTTGCTATAGAAACTAGTTCCTCAACGCTAAAACGCAATTCTCCTTTAGAGGGCACAGTGCAAGTATGCTGCCCTGATTCCAAATCTTTAATACTCACAGAATCAACTATTTCATCATTCATATGGACAAAACAAGTAGCTTTTGAAATGGTACCAAGACCTTCTACTCGGATAATAGTTACTTCGAAATTGTCAAACATAATTATTTAAATAATAATTAGAAATTAGAAGAAAAATGATTTGAAAACTTAATTGGTTAATACTGGAAAAGAATCACTACTGATTTAAGAAAAACTAAAAGATACAAAGTTGTAATATTTATACTTATGAAATTACTATGTTTTCAAAAATATTTGTTTGGGATAAGAAAAATCCGGGTGCTTTTTTTGTTTTATATAATAGAAATATTAAATTGTGTATAATATTGCAATATATTTATATACACAAAGCATAAGCTTGCATGATAATATATTTAGTTAAATATAATTACAGTCTTATCATTACGTAGTTACCAAGTATGTTGTAAACTAGAAAAAACCGAATCTATTTTGAACCCAACTATTTACATTTTTCTTAAAATTCATATTTCCCAAGACAATCACCTCATCAAATCTTAACTTTCCCCCATTTTTCATATCATAACTTTCCTGCTTACCACTCCTTCAGCATATTTACAATAAATGCCACAAGGCTTTTTTATATAAATGACCGAGCCAGCGAGTGTTAAAACTGCTCTAAAAAGTGCTTCATTCTCAACTTTTGTATACTCTTTGTGCCTTGCCCCATTTGACGTCGTCAAAAACACGCAAATATCTTCGGTGTCCAAAATCAGCCCGATCCAAACTGCAAAAATACTAGTAAAACAAACTGGTGTCCTTACTCTTTGGAGAGGAATCATGGCAAGCTCAATGTCAACTTTCACATCAAATGTTGTTTATTACCCTTGTTATGAGTTTATGAAGCCTAAATTCCAATCAGTATCCGAAAATTGGGGATGTGGCTTTGCAGCTTTGACAAGTCGGTTCATTGCTGTCATCATAACTTTGCCTGTTGAAAGATTGAGGACATCTTTACAAGGGACAGGCCAAGGTAAGTTTAAAATTACATTTAATGGTCTTAGAGTGACTTTATACAGGGACATGATTTTTTCATTTACTTACTTTAGTTTGTATGAAAATTCTTACAAATATCTCAAGGATGAATACCCACTTATGGCTAGGTCTTATTCATCATTTTTTAGTTCATTTATCGCTGCGGTTATAACCCATCCTTTTGATGTGATTAAGACAAAAATACAGACCAGGTATTGCTGCTTTAGTGATTATGATAAAAATACACTTAAAGCTTTATCGAGTATTTATAAGGAAGATGGGCTGAGGAGTTTGTTTATAGGAGCACAACCAAGGATAAGCAAAATCGCTATAGGGTTGGTGATTTATATGAACCTTTATGAAACTTTTAAAAAACTTTAAGTAATGAGGTTAATTATAAGGTTTTAAATCATATTGAAATAGATAGTTTTATTATGAGATTTATAAAAGTATTATATTAGCAAGTAGAATATATATATTCCTATTTATATTTGGATAAAGTTGCTTTAAATTTTATTATAAATCAGTTAACAAGATTATGCTATTGATTTCTTTAATTCTGGTTCCTCATATAACACATTTTGATAAATTTTCGACTATACTTTAAAATGTCAAATCCTATTATCTTATTAAACAAATATCCTTTATTATTATTACTCTGCTATTTGAAGTTTATAAATAGTAATTTCTACAATATAACTAGTCCAGAGTAAATTGTCTTTTAATCTAGGGTCAAAGTTGCAGAGTGATTTTTCTTTAACATCGAAATTCAAATATAAACTGTTATCAGCACCAAATCTAATCCCTTCAGCTAATGAAAACACTGTGCTATCATTAAATGGAACTAATTCAAAAGAATTGCTATTTATAAAAGCTCCTCCCATTTGTGAGTCGTTAGTTTTCGAAATGTTTTTTCTAATTCCTTTCCAAGTAAAAGCAGCAATTTCATATCCTAAATTTAACGATAATATGATGATCAAACCATTTTTGCAATCATCACAGCGAGAATGAAAAGCCATTGCTGAAAATCCATCATTTTTTGTATTATATAGGGCAATAAGTTCATTTTGACTCTTTGATATGTATTTTTGAAGAAACTTATGTGCTTTGTACATTTCTACAGAAACAGTACTATCTCCTGGTCTATGATTGCAAATTTCCATGCATAGCTTTAATTGTTCAGCAATGTTATTAGGAACCCCTGATTTTTCATGGACAGCAGTGAGTTTTGTAGGACTTGTCTGAATAATATCTTTCTCAGACCTTAAACTAGAAGCAGATGATCTGTGCTTATTTTTTTTATTATGCTTGCATTCTATGCATCCTGGCTGACCATCAATAAGGTATTCAGCCTCTCCATGATTGCAAAATACGCATATATACTCTTCTTCTTTGTTTTCTTCTTGAAAAAGTGTCATTTCACCTTTGCTACATTCATTACATACCAAAAACTCATTCATTTTTGTTTATAAATTTATTATATATTAATTACTTTAATTAGATTATATCAGGAATAGAAACCCTACTATATGATAAAAAATTAGAGTCCAAGCTTCATTAAAAAAATTGATTAATGATAGATAAATACATTTNTAGTAGTAGTAATCAGGAATAGAAACCCTACTATATGATAAAAAATTAGAGTCCAAGCTTCATTAAAAAAATTGATTAATGATAGATAAATACATTTATAATTTTAGGAAGTTATTTTGCATATCAAAATTAATTAGATTCTAATCTATAAGTTAAAAGAGTTTGATTAATGGAAATGATGCTAAATCTTTAGTAAACATTCTTGAAGATATTATAATAAACTATGATAGACAGATATTAGTATTAAACTTATTATAATTTATAAATAGTATGGCTTAATAGGATAATGCATTTTGATTTAAAATATAGTTGGACATTTTAAATTTTGATGCAGAAATTGTGAAGTATAAATAGAATTTTTAAGTTTGAGTATGGAAAATTTTAGTTAAAATGTTTTAGGGTTGCAGCCAATGCAGTGCCAATTTAATAAATATAGAAAATTAATTCTTAAAATAAGTTGCTAGAGTTTGTTTATTAATTTCTAATTTTCAGAAAATGCTAAAGCTTTAAAAGTAAATTTATCCTGTTACAAATTCGATAAGAAAATCCAAGAAATTAAAAAATCAGAAAATTTTCTATTAATTTATCAATTTTCACAAGTACTAATAAATTTTTTTTCTATTTGCTAAAGTGAAAATATCCAAATTCTTCTAAATTAAAAAGTAAATTTAAGTATTTTGCATTTAAAGAAAATCTATTCATTGTGATAGAAATTAATAAAATGCTTTTTGCCTCAGCAGATAACATTCATTTTAATGCTTAATATTTTCAATCTAATTCTAAAATGTAGACAATTAATATACAAGAAAATTATCTATTGCATTAAACCAAAAAGTTTATGTATAGTATTGATATATATGAAACTAGACAAATAGAATATTGTCTTAGCAGATGCAAAACAGTAACTATAAAAAACCAGAGAGACTCAAAGCTTAATTATGATATTTTAGTCAAAATGTAGCGTGCTAAGAAAATACAAAATCATGAAATAACACTTTTATTTTATGTTGAAATACATAATTTCAGGGTAAGAAAATCTATAATATTTTTTTTTAGGATTTTTAGACTTAACTAAACTATCTAATATCCTCCTTTTAGCCTTAGTACAAGATGCAAAGTGGATTCTTTTTGAATATCATATTCGTAAACATTTCTATCATCTTCAAGTTGCTTGCCTGCAAATAGTAGCCTTTGCTGGTCTTCTGGAATTCCTTCTTTGTCTTTAATTTTTTCTTTTACTTGCCTAACAGTATATTCTCCTTCAATATCTATGCATATAACCTTGCCTGAAAGCGTTCTTACAAATATCTGCATTTTATATTATATGGAATTTTAGTTGTTCATATTTTGTATACTTTTAAGCTATGCGGCTGAAACTTATTTGCCACCTATTTTTAGTGGGTGCTAGTTTATTATTTGGGTGGCATGGTTTAAGTCATGCCCGATCGAGGCCTGCAATCTCTTTCTTTAGGTAAAACTTGTTCAGCTGTTGGAATTTCTATGCATTCTCTTTGACCTGAATTACCTTATCTTTAATATTAATCAATTTAATGATTTGAGTAGTAGGCAAATCTCTCCTCATGGCTAAAATGAATTCTTAAGTGGACTTATATGATATTTTTTATTATGGCCCAATTAGATATGGTAAGCACAAAATCCTGCTCCTAACTTAAAAATTGTATTACATTAAATAGCATATTATACGCTCGTAAATTAAAGCTTATAGATTTCTTTTTGCAAGCTTAATCAATTGTTTTTTCAGAGACATTTTCTAAAACTTTCTTGGCTTTTTTCTTTCATTAGTTTCACTAGTTGAATAGATAAAACTATTGTTATGGAGGTTAATAAATGTTTAACTCGTATTCAATATTAAACCTGAAGAAGTCCTAATATTATAGATAGGTTAGAATTTACTCTAATTATATTAAAATGGATGAATACCGTGGAGTGATATGATTAAGTGCTTCTTCAATTTCAGCTCTTAATACTAACCCTAACTTTGCAGAGATATCATAGTATCCTCCTTGCGGTGAACTGAATGAAGTTGATAAGAAGCTAATACCTATTAACTATTAGTAGAAATTAATCAAGCTGATATGTTGAGACGGCTTTATGCCTATTTGCAGGATGAAGTATAGTTTTAGCATTGAAATCTTAATTTCAATATTATCTATTGCATTTGTTAACACAAATGATTTTTTAAGCCTCTAATGTTAGCTAATTTTACATATTTTTATTATTATCTTGTAATTATCAATATAAAAACATGAAAGAACTTCCTTATTTACCAAAAGAGTGCTGGCTGCCAGACCACTCAAGCACAAACTGCTACAAGTGTGAAAAAAGTTTTAACGCACTCCGTCGAAAGCATCATTGCAGATACTGTGGGTATATATTTTGCTCCAACTGTTCAATAAGCAAACATCAGCTTGAAGATAATACTCAAATTATGCGAATATGTGAAAAATGCTTAGATTCAATAATCAAATGCATGACTAAGCCTAAAGCTGAAGTAGTTTCATATCCAAATATACCGAATAAACATCCAGGTATTAGGACTGTTCCATTGATAGATGAAATTAATGAAGAAAGTGCTGAAGAAAGTGAAACTGTGGATGTAGGGCTTACATTGCCTGAAGAAGAAAATGCTGAACAAAGGGCACATGAAGTGTTTGAAGAAGTGAATAGTCATGAATTTATTCAATACAATGAAGATGCACAACGGTACTTGGAAACACGAGTAAACGCGCTGTTAGAAGAAAATGCTCTAGAAAAGTTCTGGAACCCTCAAATAATAGAAGCCACAAAAACCGTTGTTACCTCAATATGCCCCTCAGTTCATTACCGTAAAGACTCCATGGACATCAACAATTACCTTCGCATCCTAAAAATCGTTGACAAAGAAAAATCCATAAAATATCTAAAAGGTGTTGTGTTTAAAAAAAACCTGGCAATCAAAAGGATGAGCAAAAAAGTCCAATTCCCGAAAATCCTTATGCTCCAAGGGAACTCAGGCTTTTACTCTGAAGAAAAAAAGCTTGTCTCAATGCAAGAACTTGAAGAACAAGAGCGCCACTACTCAACAATGCTCATAAAAAAATTTAATAACATCAAACCTGATGTAATCCTCGTAGAAAAAGGTATGCCACAAATGCTGATAAGCTCTTTATCCCAATACAGTATCAGCATATTTATCAATGTAAAAACGAAAATCCTTCAATTAATCTCCAGATTAAGCACTGGAGAGATTCTTGAACACATTGATCATACATCATGGAAAACTAATTATTTAGGTTATTGCAATGAATTTATTCAAGAAAGCACTGGGGATTCAATGATAGCATGTTTTATTCATCCAGACAACAGCTATTTGTGTGGTTCAGTATTACTATATGGACCTGATAAGGATGAATTGAAGAGAGTTAGTAAAGTTTTGAGGGAAATGGTTTTAGAATATAGGAATATATTATTGGAAAGGTATGTGTTTTTACAGAGTGGGATGCAGAACATCCCGAATATATTCTTAGAAATGCACTCAACTAATTCAGTTTTCAAGCACTTGTCAATTTTTGGCAGCAAGCCTTGTGCTAAGCCTGGGGTTCATAATATTAAGTATTATACCAATAATGGAAAAGCTCTTGGGGATTTTGTTTTGAATATGATGGTCAGCCCAGAGACTAGATGCGAGTCTGGAAGGGTACACAAACTTGGTGTTCATACTTATTACTATTGCAAAAGGTCTGGAAGGGTGAGAATATCTATGCATAAAACTAACTGTGATTTTAATGAGCTTATGATGGGTAAAGAATGCACACGTTGTAAGAAAGTTATAACCAACCCAATACAATTGAGTAAATCGGCCTGGGAGTACTCTTTTAACAAGTTTCTTAACAACTTTTTTACGGAAATCCCTGTTTCTCACGTCACATCAACTTGTTTTCACGACTTTTTCAAGGCGGGGAATTTCACTTTCTCATATCGAAACCTTCAAGTTAATATAGAATGGGAAGATACCCAAATGCTCAACATAGTGCAGATGAAAACAACTTTTAAGACTGAATATTATCAAGAACTAACTAAAAACGCAGTTAAAAATCTGAAATATAACTCAGAATATGTGATTAAAGAAATGTATAGGGCTTCAAATGAGCTTATGATTCAATTAAGCTCTGTGAATTCAGCAGAATTCGCTGAAGATATTGAGAAAATTACTGAGGAACTCCAGCATTTAGGCCATTCAATAGACGCAATAAAATCCTTCCTTCCAGAAATGAATTTAGATAAATTTTCCAATTACTTAGAAGTTGAGAACTACAGGAGGAACTTATTTTTAATGTGCTGTTCAATGAAAATCAACGTTGTCAATATAAGTGCTCATTTAAGAAGGCTGAAATACAATGATAAGTTTAAGGAGAAGTCTGGAAATTCAGATACGACAGAGAGTTTTAGTTATAAATTTTGCTATAATGATCATGAAAGCCCGATTTTAAGCTTATCAGAAAACATTGATGAAGATGATGATTTGATTAATAGTCCGAGTTTTCAAGCTTTACAGCAAGGGTGCATGAATTTCCCTGTTGGTAGAGAGAATTTGTGTATTCCAATTGATGAAAATGATCATTTTTCGCTGATTGCTTATGCTCTGAATACACAAGAATATTATGATAAAGTTGTTGCAGAAATTAATGGGCCTGACGATTTAGTGGAGGTATCTGAAAACAATCCAAACACGCATTTCGCACATTTTTTTACAAATTTTGAAGAGGAAGAAATAGTTGACCATATGTTTAAAGAGTCGATTTTCAGACTTTATGGGAATTATTTGTCAGTTTATATCACAATGTACTACGCAAAGCAGTTTCATGTTATAAGAAACTTTAAGTCAGGGACTGAAAGAGAGATTTTACTTAGCTTATCGAAATCTGAGCCTTCCTCAGCACAGCTAGGCAAAAGTAAGGCTTATTTTAAATTTTCAGCAGATAGGAGGTTTTTAACTAAAGTTTTAGATGAAAAACATTTTCAGATGTTTCTTGACCTAGCTCCAAATTATTTCAGACATATTTATATGAGCTCTTATCATAATATGCCATCCTGCTTACTCAAAACTTTGGGAGCTTATAAGATTCAGGTCAAAAACCACACAACAGGGAAGAGCCATACAGAGTGGCTGGTTCTATCTGAAAACCTTGGATATGGTATGCCAAAGGGTATTAAAATTTATGATCTTAAAGGAACAGACAATCAAAGAAGGAAAGTTAAAGAAGGCGATGGAAGGACAAAAATGGATTTGAATTTTCTTGAAGATTTCAAAGGCATACCTCTCGCTGTACCCCCGGAAGCTAAGAGAATTCTTGATGCTTCAATTTGGAATGATACGCTTTTCTTGTCAAAACACAATATTATAGACTACTCTTTGCTTGTTATGATATCGTTAGAAGCCAATACTATTGTGGCAGGGATAATTGATTATACTGAGCAGTACACATTAGAAAAGGCAATTGAAAGCAAATATAAAAAAGTTGTTGGTACAGAAATGCCTACAATTACACACCCAAATGTGTATAGACAGAGATTTAGAACACAAGTCACTCAACTTTACTTTATGAGCTTAGAGAATTAATATAAGATAGTTGTTAATAGTTGATGTTTATTTATAATAATTGCTACAGTTAAAAAATATTATGTTTTTAAATATATAATACATTAAATAACTACTTAAAAATTTCAAAAAGTTTGGTTAATAAATAAGTATTATATTAGCAAATTACTATTTAATTCCGTGGAATAAATTTTAAATCTTCGAGCATTAAGAGTTCTTTCAACGTTACATTCTTTTTAAAAACATACTCTTTTTTAATATTCGGCAAAGTTTTTTCATTATTTTTCAGTTTGTTTTTTTTTCTTATCATTTCATCAGAGTTTTTTGTATTTTTCAAAAAGCTATCAGCGAATGTAGGGAAATGATCACATGATTTTTCCTGCCTTCTAAATATATTCTGATAAATTATATTAGGGAAAGCTATGCTTCTGTTTTTTTTCATCGGCGGCTGTGACAATCTTTTAAAAACTGGATGCTCGATAGGTTTTTCAATTACCGGTAATTCTACTATACTAGAATTAGCACAAGATTCTTCTAAATTTCTTTTTTTTACAGTCAAATTTCTCTTCGACTTATGTTTTATTCCTGTGTATTCTTGCCACAATCTATCAGCAGCTGAAATGTAAATTTGATATTTTTTAGAATTCTGACCTGAGTATATTTTTTTATATCCCCCTAAATAGTTTGATTCCCATAAGTCTCTTTTAACTTTACTATTGTCTCGCTCTTCAATTTTCTGTTCTTTTGTTAGTTTTTCGTTGAGACCAAAAAATTTTCTTCTATATTGAAGAATTTTTTGCTTTTTATAATATTTTATTTGGGCTGAATGGGAGGCTTGAACTAGGTTTAAAGTATCAATTATAAGTTTTTGTTTGATTTCCCAGTCAAGAGGCGAATCTGTAGCAAAAGAAGGCGTATGATTGACTTCTAATATATAATGGTTAAGATTAGAGTCTAATATAATATCAAAGCCAAGGACTTCAAAACACATTGAATTAGAGTAGTCCTCAGGCTGGCATGAATTATATGAGTGCTTTAATATCGGCTGTATGCAACATATAGTTTTTATAATACTGTCTTCAATATTTTTCTGTAACTGCTCGACATCAATGCCTTGGCTTTCTAAATACTTCATAACATAGGTCAAAGACCTTTTATGTCCTATGTTGTCTTTATTTGGGTCGATATTATTGATGAAATTTGGGTTTAGTTTGTTTACAGCATAATTTGTCAAATGAATAAAGTTATTTGTCAGATTGTTTCCTGATGGCTTTGAGTATTCCTCTGTAGCGAACCTAGCAAGGCCATCTTTGAATATAAAAACTCGCAAAGGGTCACAGCCTGTTATTAGGACATAAATACGAAGGTCAAATTTGAGATTATCAATAAGATAAGGATTGAGGATGTATTCTTGGACAACATGCCGGTTTGGATCTATATCGTCTATTTTTCTTGTTATGAAAATGCCTCTGCCTTGGCAAGATGCTTCTGGTTTTACAATGAAATAAATGTTTTGAGAATTACTTAAGTAAAGTTTTAGGTCAAAAGTATCGATTGGGGCCACCCAAGTTTTAGGAAAGAAATTGAAATCCTCGTTAAATAACTTTTTAAGCTTGTTAAGGTTTATGGCTAGATAGTTTTTCCGAGATATTGCATACATGCCTGGGAAATGATTGATTTTTTGGAAGTGTTTCATTTTAATGAGTTGTTCTGGAGATACAGCAGAATCTGTCCACTTTAAATCCCAGTCTTCATCGATATCATCTTTTTGTATAACCCACTTGAAGATTTTCTCACATACAGAGCGCACAACTTCGTATTTGGTGCATGATAAATTGCATACTACTTGATTTTTCTTAATTATTAATATAATAGTGTGAAATCTATTTTAAAGTATCAGAAGGTTTATTGATTTAATATATAGTATTTTTTATAGGTAAATTTAATATCCATAGTTTTATGCTAAAATTTTCTAACTGCTTATTATTTCTTAGCGACCATACCCATTGAGCGAGTAGTTTTCTTACGAACCATTTGAGTAAAGCCTCCTTGTGTACCTGTTGTACTCATCTGTCCCTCGGCCATATGGAAGCAGCTAAACAATCTAGTTGGCATCATTCGGAACAAAATTCCAAATATAAGTGCCCCAGCTCCTATAGCAAGGCAGAAAAAGTGTTCGTTCAAACTTAAAGAATTGCAACTAACCCACTCTCCCAGAGCTTCAACAAACAAATACTGAACAACCACAGTGATTACCATGATAAATAAGAACAAGTAATTGTTGAAAAATCCTTTGAAAACATTAATTTCTTCAGACTTGAGTTTCCTACAATTGATTTGATTAAACATCTGCATCATGACAAATGTCTGGAAAAATATTGTAAAATGCTTTAAATCTTTATCTCCAGCACATCCATTTCCTGAGCAAATTTGACTTTTAACAACAGTTCCAATAAGTTGCTCACTAAACTCTGGCAAATAAAAGAGAATAAACACAAGCCAGCAAATTTGATAAATGCTCTGGCCGACTATAGTCTTAACCATATGAACAGTAAGTAAAGAGTCATCATGGCGTACAGGCATTCTTTTAAGCAAAGCTCGATCAGGAGGTTCAGTAGCTAAGGCTAAAGCGGCAAAAGTATCCATAATAAGATTGACCCAAAGCATTTGCACAGCAGTGAGTGGGGATTGTTTAGTGATGCAAGCACCAATAAAGCTCATTGCTAAAGCAACAACATTGACTGTGAGCTGAAACTGTATAAACTTAGAAATACTATCATAAATATTCCTTCCCCACAGTATGGCAATAACAATTGATGCAAAATTGTCATCTAAAAGAATAATATCAGAAGCTTCTTGGGCTAATTGAGTTCCTGCAATGTGCATAGCAAAGCCGACATTAGATTTTTTCAAAGCTGGTGCATCATTACTACCATCTCCTGTAACAGCAACAACTTCTTTAAGCTGCCTTAATCCTGTGACTAGGATAAACTTATCTTGAGGCGACGATCTTGCAAGGACTCTAAGTTTTTTGACAATAAGTTTGAACTCTTCAAGATCACCAACTTCAGAATCTCCTGAGCCTTCAATTTTAGTCAAGCCTTTAACTCTTTCTCTAAATTCCTCGCCGACCATAACAGTTGAGTCTTTAGCATCATGATTATAGCCTCTTTCAAGAATTCCACAACGTTTGGCTATAGCCACAGCTGTCTCTTTATTGTCCCCAGTGACCATACGCACTGTGATCCCAGCTTTTTGACATAGACTCACAGCATAAGGTACACCATTACGAATTGGATCTTCTATACCGAAAATCCCTAATAAAACTAAGTTGCTTTCTATGAACTCAAGATTGGCTTCACCGTCTGGGAGAATAACATCAGCTTCTGATTTTATTTCTTTAAAAGCTAAACTCAAAGTTCTGTAAGCGTTTTTTGCATATTTTGTTATGGTTTTCTCCAGCCTTGCCCTATGTGGCCTGTGGATTTTGTGCCCTTTACCATCAGCCGCGATGTACTTCTTGCACATTTCAACTATAACTTCTGATGCTCCTTTAACAAAAACATAGGTCTTGCCTTCAACCCTTACAACAGTGTGCATGCGCTTTAGTTTAGAATTAAATGGCACTTGTATAATAATATCCTTTAAATTTCGCAAGCTCTCATAGTTGAAACCCCAAAGCTTGCCGAGTTTAAGTAAAGCTATTTCTGTTCTGCTGCCTGTGAATTTTTCTCTTCCGTCTTCAATGCCATAACTCGCTGTAGTGTTGTGGCAAAAATGAAGTCCGAGGACTTCTTTTGTCCGTGGGTGTAAACACTCAGGATCCAATTTTTCAAATTCTTTATCTTGTGTAAACATCGCCACAACTTTCATTATATTCTGCGTTAAAGTACCAGTTTTGTCTGAACAAATATTTGTAGCTTGGCCCATAGTCTCTGAAGCATCTAAATGTCTAACGAGGTTATTCTTTTTTTTCATTTGGTTTACTGAGAAAGCTAGACTTAATGTAACAGCTAAAGGTAAACCTTCAGGAACTGCAACAACAACGATAGTCACAGCAATAATAAAGGCATCAACAATGCTGGAACCAGTTTTTTCGCCCCATCCTATAGTGAAAATGTCTATAATAACATAAATGATAAGCACAGCAAAGGTTGCTATGGCCATGATAAAACCCACTTGTCCAATGAGTTCAGCGATATAGTTAAGCTTTTCTTGTAGAGGGGTTTCAGTTTCTTCAACATTTAGGATTTTCTCCATGTTCTTACCTAGAAAAGTTTTAGAGCCTACTGTGACAACTAAGGCTTTAGCTGTCCCATCTGCTATTTGGGAGCCACTAAGTAAGAAAGGCGACTCACCTTCACCAAGTCCTTTTTTAACCAAGTCTGCCTCGCCTGTAACAGTGCTTTCATCAGCGTAAAGTTTCATACTCCATAAAACTATTGCATCTACAGGCATAACATCTCCGCTATTGATTTTTATCACATCCCCTACTAAAAGTGAAAACACTGAAATTGTCTGTTCTTTGCCGTCTCGGATTGTGCAGATATCCCTTTCTTGAGCCTCTTCGTTGAGTTTTCTGAACTTTTGCTCTTTGGTGTAATTGTTAACTGATGTGACCATAACAACAATTACAATGGCTGCAAGAATCGCACAGCCTTCAAGCCACCCTTCCTTTGGATCTTCAATCATCCCTACAACCAAAGAAATAGCTGCAGCACCTATTAAGATTTTCAAAGTCAAATCTTCAAAGCATTCCATAACAAACTCGAAGAACGTTGTAGCTTCTTTGACCATCGGCTGATTGCTTCCATAAAATGCTTCTCGTGATTTTTCAGAGTGAGAAGAAATGCCGATCTCTGGGTCACTATGCAAACGCTTGCAAAGCCCAATGAGTCCTCTGTATTTATCAAGAGCTATAGAACTGCGACCATCTTTGATAGAATCTAAGTCAAAAAGGTTCCTGAGTAAGCTTTACGATAAATCATCTGGGTCTATACTAAACTTGAAGTCATCTCTAGAAACTAAAGGTTTCCGAAGATCATCCTGACCGTCCATTTATTTTATAAAATTTAAATTTATACTTGGGCTAGCAGATAAAAGCCTGTTATTTGAGAAAACAAAAAACGTTTTTAAGAAATTTTGATCATAAGGGATTTGCTATAAGAATATTAGGCCTTAAAGTTATTAAGAAAAAAATTTGTTGATTTAAAGGGATATTTATATGAATTAGGAAATGTGATATTTTATGAAAGCCTTTTTGAGGTTTTTGTGATATGGTTGGTATAAATATTCTTAGTTTAGTAATGTTTCAGATGACACTTTGGCCGAGCGGTTAAGGCGATAGCCTGCTAAGCTATTGGGATTTCCCGCGTGAGTTCAAATCTCACAGGTGTCGTTTTTATATCTTAAGGTTAGCTTGAAATGCTACTTTTTTTACTCATATATATTTTTTGCATGAATTGTTTGAGAAAATCATTTACTAGGCATTATATCTATAATCTGTTTTAGATGTAAGTTTAAATATGATTGATTAATAAATAAAAGGTAAACTATTCACAAACCTATTGCTTGTTAGACTACCTTTGTAAATAGCTTATTATAATTAGGAATATTTTGTTTACTAATGAGTGCTGATACTATTTGTGGATTGTATAAGAATGTATATTTAATAAAAGCTGAGGATTTTTATATTCTTTGCTATAGCTTAGTTAATTAATAGTAAAATTCATTCAGTTTAATTCATAGCAAATTATTACTTTGCAGACAATTTTTTTATAATTTGCACATCCTTTAATTATGCAAAAGGCACTTGGGAATAATCTTTAGCACAATAGCATCAATCTGAAATGATTTCACCATTCTTTGAAATTGTATTAATTATAAGAGCTGACTTTGTAGTGTTTCATACATAAATATTTCCTCAAGTTAAAAGCATATATTAAAATAATTAGCTAACTAATAATAAGTCACCTTGAAAAATTTATGCATTATAGTTAAAAATTACTACTAACTTTAGGATAGTGAAGTTAAATAAGCAACCAACTATAAAAGCAAAAATCTAAAATGGATATAAAGCATAGCAAAATATTTTTTTTATTGGCTCATTATACCAAATTTATTTTCTCTGCAATACACTAAGATTTCTCTAAACTAAAGTCAAATATTTAAATGCTGAATTTTTTGTATATAAGATTTGTTAGAAAATGATTTGAAAAATTTGAAAGAGGCTAGATAAAATCAGAGAACTTGCATTAAGGAAAAATGTTTCATGGAGTTAAAATTTTTAATTAGGAAAATTGCTTTTATTTTAAATCCTACATATTAAATCGAATTTTAGATTAGATCTTATAAATTAATCATATTAAATGCTTGCGTAATTACTTTATAGTAAAGATAATAAACTATCATATTATTTATACATGTGCGTACTTATTATTTAATTATTAATTTATTAAAATAGCATGAATTCAATCTGAATTTAGATTCTATATAGTTAATAAGAGTTCTTGATCATCTAACTCATGAAAATCATATAGATATTGAAATTATATATATGGTATTTTAAAAACCAATTTTGTTTATTAATCATGTTCTTTATTATCAAGTTAATGCAAATTAGATGCTCAAACTAAAAGATTTTATTTTATTGCAATTATAATAGCTTGCTTATTGATACATTCTTTCAAAGGTATTAAGCATATTTGATAAATATCTGTTTTTATTATATAATAAACTCTATTATTTTGCATAGCAACTACATAATTATGCATGAGCAACCTTTCTTTTTATTGCTTTTCTTTATACTTGCAGGCTTGGGCATGGAATGGTTCTCATATTTAAGCAATGGAATTTCATAAACAGTGTGAATTGGCATTTTATTTTTATCAGGAAAAGATACTGATTTTTGCCTTTTTGGTAATCGATTTGCTTCTTGATGTCTTCGCCTGACTTCAGGTATAAGCGATTTCGATCTCAATATTGATTTTTTTATGGGACTCATTTGAGCTAATTCATCCTGTGTAGAAGAGTTTTCGTTTTGAGGATTTGACATTTATAACTATGATTTGTTAGATATAATCTATTCTATATGTCATTGCTAATCTCTTTTAGAATTTAAATTGATTAATTATATCCAAATTGAATATTTAAGCCCAAGTGCAATTAGCATATTTTAACTGAAATACATACTTAAAAGAAAGTATAAATTAATATTTTATCCACATTGCTTATATAAGATTTCTTTAATTCTCTATACCTCTGAGCTTATGCTAGAAATCATTTCATAATAAATTCGTATTACCTCTAAAAGTTTAGAATTATAAAAATCTTATGATGCAAAAATATATTATTCTTAAGTAATTTTATAGCATCCTAAAAAGCACTTACTTGTCAAAAAACTTATTTTTACCCAAACTAATATATATTATAATATCTAACTTTTTCTTATCTACTTTAATTAGCATGCCGCCAATGAGTTCTACTTAATCAGTTTTTTCTATAACTCTTTCCTTGCAAACTATCTGCCAGTATACTCCAGCTTTATCACCCTTCTAGACTTGCTTTTAATATCTTAGGAGAAATTACTAAAAAAAATGCAATCAGTCTTTGTATGGATTATTGTCCTAAGCTTTATTTATTTGATTTCCGGAATCTTTTTAGTTTTACGCTCACACACTGCTATTATCGCTGCAAGGTCACAAATCCTCCTTTATGTTTTTCTTATAGGTAATGTTTGTGAATCATTATCAACATTGGTTTTAATGTACGCAGAAGACCTAAATATTACAGGCAACCACAACAACGGCTTATGGTTTATCACATGCATAATAATCATATCCCATATGCTTGTATATTTGCCCTATGCCCTCCGTTCATATCGAATGTATCTTATTTTCGGACTTGAAGAGAATTTTGACAACCCCATGAATTGGGTTTTCTATAACAGGACAACACAAAAGTGGCTTTTAAAAGCTTTAGCAGTTATTGTAGCGCCAATATCTATGGCTTTATTAATAATCACAGTGCTAGTGATTTCAGAAAGTATAAAAATATACTACAACACTGACTCAAATTCTGTAGACAACAATTTTTTTCAAGGAACTATAATATTTGTTAGGTTTGCAGAACAGCTTATTTTGATATTCTTTAATTATTGTAATCGAAACATTCCAGATGATTTCAACATGACTTATGAGCTTACCGCGGCTACAATAATTTATTTTATAACCCCTTTATTGTCTATTGCTGTTGAGCTTCATAGACTGTTTTATTGGATGAACATAACTAGAAACTTGCTGTTATTGATAGTAACTGTAATTAAACCAATTATCATGAGTTATGTAAATTCGATGTATTATCAGTTATTGACCGCTGATATGCTCACATCGTTAGACCTTGTTTTATTGCATCCAAATAGTTTGCAATTATTTGAAGACTTTTTAAAAGGTTGTGATGTGCTCAGTATTCAAGAATATCGTACTAGTGGGGTTAATTATTTAGAACTTATACTATATGTTGAGTGTTGGATTGAAAATCAAAGTTTAGAATTACAGAAAAAAATTTACAAATATATTGACTTGTGCAATTTACCGAATAACAGTGATGGACTTGACACTGAGGAATATTTCCCTGCTATGAAAAATAGAGCATTGGAATATCTCCGCGATTATTATTTTACTAAATTTGCTAATAGTCGGTATATGATTAAGCTGCAAAAGGAAGCTTTTCGACATGAACTGTATCAAATTAAACTAAACAATTCTTCACTGTTGAGGCAAGGGTCGAAAATCAACTTTGTAAATCATGACTGGCCTTTGGATCTTAAGGATTAATAGATAGGTTGATTATTATGTAATTGATTTTTTTATAGGATTTATCATGTTTTAAATGATAACTTAGGTAGGTTTAAATTTAAGTGTAGATTTTGAAATTACTTCTAAGGAGATAGAAAATAGTTCAGAATAGAAATTTCTTAGTAAAAGATGATTGAAAAATAAACTATTTGAAATGATATTAATGATGAATTTTAATACGTATTAAATATCTTTGTATTTGTGCATTTAGGTAATCTAAAGAATGATGCTTAAAAGCGATGAGCAGCAGTTTAGGTTATTAATTGATTAAATTTTATAAAAAGTTAAAAGATTTGCTTCGAACTACTGTTTATTTAAGATATATTATTTATAATAAATATTAAGGGAGACTAAATGGGTACTTTAAATAAGCTTGATTTATTCTATGAAAATTTCAAACAGAATGTAATTATTTTCTTATAAATTTAGCTATCTATTAGTCTCCTATTGATTTCTCTATAGCTTTCAGTAGTATTGAATTAAGCTAAAATTTTTGATTTTTCTGGACAAGTTTTCGAATTTTCTTCTCAATTACTATTGAATCCTTGATTTTTACTTATTTTAAATTCAGAAGATATAATTATAACTTATTTATTGTATTCTATTTTCTATACTCTAAAATTACAGTTGTTTTTGAATTTCTTTTCGTGCCATATTTTATAAGTTAAAATTTTTAGAGATGAATTACCCTTATTTTATTTACAGCTAAATTTAGTGATATATATCCTCGTAATTTACTAAAATCAATTTTTCATAAAGTCAAAGGCTTGACTATTAGAAATCTTAGTTTATTTTATACGAGCACGATTTATTCTGTCAAGAGTTGTCCTAATTCGTAATCGCTATTCATTAGTACTATTCTAGAACTCAGAGTTTTGAATCTATTTTAATTTAAATCCTATTGCAGAAAGTAATACAATAAGAATTATTTTGTATATTTTTTGGTAAATGATTTGAGACTTCTCTTAACTAAAGTACTATATATGCATGCATATTAATATTTTAATATGTAATTTATATATAAAATAAGTAAAATCATTAATTATACTAAGCGGATTTTCTTGGCATTTTTTGTATTTTATCATCCATAATTTATTATAATGTTTGCATTGCTTCTAGTTACAACTATAGCAAGTGGGTTGCAGAAAAGACAGCATTTAGGAAAAGAGTTTATTAATTTCTCAGATAAATCAAATTTATCTTTTCAACAGAAATGCCCAGTATTTTCTACAGAAGATTTAGATGCCAACCAGTGCTTACTAGTGAATAGCACCAATATAATATTTTCATCATGCCCAAAAGACAAATACTGTAACTGGAATGTGACCAATCCTCAAAACACTTGGTGCGAAGATGAAACTAAAGTTTCTTCTCTTAAATGCCCGAAATATGTTCGTCAAGATGAAGAATGCGATGAAAAAATCCATTGCAAAAGTGGTCTATACTGTGTTTATGAAAACGAAACATCGACTTCTGGCTTGTGTGAAGAACGAAAACTTGTAAAGTGTACTCATTTGCATGAATGCGATCTTGGAAGTGTCTGCAATCAAGGAAATTGTATTGCCCAATTCTCACTACCTCAAGGTTCAAATTCTGATACGAGATTAGCTTGCGAGTCAGGTCTTATACGAAATGGAACCTGTCAAGCGTCTTTAGAATCTACTGGAGGAGTTCTACCAAAAGCTTGCAACTCATCGACTGATTGTTTAGGAAGCGACAATGCTACTTCAACAAAATGTGTTTGTGTTCCAAATAAAGGTAGCTATTGTCAACTGCATCCATCAGACTCTTTGATAAAGAGTTTTCTTCAAGCTAGTTTTGAAGATCGTCAAGGAGAAGCTCGATTACTTTTTAAGCGTATATTCAACTATCCAATTTATGAATTTGAAAACGAATATGAGGACTACATAAAGCAAGCAGTTGATTACCAAAACTATATTCAAGTCAAAGAAATGAAAGAGACGTGTTTTGGGACAATACTCAAATCATTAGTTTTATTATTGCTCGTTAATATATAAGTAATGGAGTCAAAAAGTGGAAAATCTCCAAACATAGTTGATATTGATGTAAGCCATAAATAGATTCTTGTGTCACAGCTAAGCAAAGAAAGCCCTTACGACCTTGAGGATATTAGCTCATACACAAGCAGTTATTCAGACTCTACAGACCCATTTTCTTCATCTTCTGAGGCTATCCCTCATGACCCAAACAATATGCTTGATGATATCTTTTCTAGAAATGACAGACCAAAAAGGGGCCGAAGACTTCTTCGGCCATATGATCCAATAAGAAAAAAGACTGAAGAAAAGGATAAGTATTGGCTTAGGGCCTTTAGATCACATATACGCAAAGTTGTTGAGTCGGAAAACAACAACATTGGCAAAGAAGAATTGGATTTCTGGGATTTTTACCTTGGGCCAAATGGTAAACCTGGTAAAGGTCACAAATTTTTGTCTTATGGGAAAAAGTATAAAGGGTTTTTGTTTTCAAATAATTATTTTGTTCTAAAATTCAGACAGTGGTTTGATGATGATGGAGAAAATTTGCTTATGAAAAAGTATGATCCAGGAACTGCAGAGTGGTTTGTGTTCTTTGATTATGCTGCAAGAGATTTGTATTACTTTTCACAATCCAGTAGTATTAAACCTTATAGTGTGCCCCAGATAAAATCAGTACCTGTGCATGATGATGAATTTATTATTGATGAACATATGGACATTGTTGATAATGTTTTGTAATAGTTTATTGATTATTAGAATAGTGCAATGATAAGTAATTAAGTTATCTTATTGAATGGATGATGCAAAGTAAAAAGTATGGACATAAAAATCACAGAAATGAGGACAAATATTATGAAAATGATTAGATTATATATATGATGTAATTAGATGAAATTAAAACTATATTTGTGCATCTATGATAATAAACATCCAATCTTTAAGATATATGAAGCTTATGCTGGTGTAACTTGGAGTGTAAAATATACTATATTATATAAGTATTTGCAATTTAATTTTATATAAAGTTGATTGACATGATTTTTGAGGTTATAACTATTTATTCCTTAATAAAATTTTTCGCTAGGCTTTCTGGGAGATTGTCAATAATATTCTCTTTTTCAGACAAGAATGCAATACCTAAAGTTCCCATTTTGACAAGCAATTCGAGAATACTCACAACAAAGACTATATGATGGAGAGCGTTCAACCAAGAATCATGATTATTCTCGTTCCATGCTGACCCCCAGTAAAATATCCAGGCGAAGTCCACAAACGTCGTAGCAAACATCAAAAAAATTGCCCTTACTCTTTGTGACTAAATATGCATTACTTTGTCTGGTTCCCTCCATATGAGCCAAACAAACAAGAATAAAGGTAAGTTGTAATCTGATCTTGACAAGCAGCAGATAAAAGCCAAGCCAGAGATTCCCAAAAATAGGTGAGGTAGCCTATGTTGAAATTCCATTAATTTTAAATTGTAATAATCTAAGCTAAACCCTGTTTTATGATTGCATACAATTATTCTAAAAGAAACTTGCAGATGAATGCACTTTATTGAAGGAAGCAAAGATATAAGCTAATATTAACAAAGTTTTCAGGATGCTTGCCCTAATAAGATTCACAAAAATTTTAGTCTTTAAATCAAATATTTTAGCTTTAAAAATTTAGTTTGAATATGAACTATCATACCTTAATAAGTTATTATTATGTAAAAACTTTAAATCAGAAAATAAATCTAAGTAATGCCAAATAAAAATTTGAGAATTAATTCACCCTAACTTAATATATATGCATATGCAAAAAGCTATGACAAGTAATACAATTGTCCCCATCATAAGCAATTTTATTGCAATCCTTCTTCGGTCCATCACTCCAATAACTCTATTAGCCTTTGTAACATTATGGCCAACATCATTAACTTTTTCATTGATATTTACTATTTGTCCCCTTTGCTTCTTAAGATTATTCACAGTTTCTATGGCAATTTGCTCCGATTCAATTCCAATTTTTAACGTATTTTCTAGTACTTCTCCGCTGTCTTGCAATATCTCATTATTTGTAAGTAGTTTTTCCCTCGGATCTGTTGTCGATTTTCCAAAAAGCTGCACTTTGCCTTTTTTATCTTGTTCATCTTCTAGATTTTTCTTTATAGATCTAATATTTTCATTATATCTCTGAATACGCTTTTGATATTGAGATGATTGCTGGCTTGGCATTGAGTAAATTTGGTTTTCCATTTGCTTAAGCCAATGCTCAGCATCTTTAATATCACGATTGACTTCATTGTATAGTGCATCATTACCTTTACCTTGAGTGATTGCTGAAAGTTTTTTATTTGCAGTGGAGTAGTATTTTGAAAAGTCACTTTCGTATGCCTTAAATAATTCAACCATTTATACAGATTAGAAGGAGAAAGAATTCAAAGGTAAAATAAGAGTTGATTATTATAAAGACTTTGAGAGAGAGAATTTTCGCTGAAATTAAAGTGTCTATAATTTTTAAATAACTTTAATATTTTGTTGTTGAAAAATATTGGGCATTTATTATTGCGTAGAAAATAATTGTAGTAAACTTGGAAATGCGATACAGCATTTACAAAGGAAATTTATGTATTAAATTCAATTTTTGAAATTCTTAATTGTATAGGGAATAAAAGACTAAATTTTTTTTTTAGTACTTTGATTTAATAATACTTATACTAACTCAAGAACTATAATCAATCGTAAACTTCTAAGCATTCAAAAACTTATCATATTATTATTTAAATGGAAGCTTATAGTGCAACTTTGAATCAGCATAAAGAACTGATAAAAAAAAATACATTCGCTCGAGAATTAGAAAAAAAGTATCACAAAATTCGGCATCAGCACCTCAAACCGTCACAGAAATTAAAAAAGAAAATCAAACTCCAGTATCAATCGCTTTGGCCTATAGAAAGCAAAGTTTTTACTGATGTTCTTCGATCAAAGCTCTCTGAATCAACTAAGCCCCGTTCTTTCCAAGCACCAAGTTCTCGTCTAATTGAATCCAATGCTAGGTACATCAAACGTTTAAGTGCCGATAGTGCACAACTTCCAAAGTTAAGATTCAATCGTTTTTGGTCCCCTCCTAAGCATGGTGAAAGCTCATCTCTCTTATTTGATGCTAATCCTAAAAAGTTATTTGGTCCAAATGTTAACCAAGTTAGGTATTCAATAAAGAATCTAAATTAAGTGTTTTCCCATACACTGAAATGTTTATAATTTGTTATTAATTATTAACTATCCATTGAGAATTTAGAGCATGTCTGTAGAAGTTCAAATGGGCTGTAGTTCAAAGTTTTTCCAGAAGTCTCTGGCCACTGTTTTTCTATAATTGGCTTATTTATAATCCCACAATACCACAATGGATCAGGATAGAGATTACGCCCGAAACTATTAGCATAAGGTCGATATAATGGTACAACTAGCATGCAGGTTGTAAATAAAATTATATTTATGCCGCAATCTAAATAAAAATTACTGAGATTTTTATGAGCGATATCTAGTTTCTCAATCGCTGAGATATAAGCTTCACTAATGGTTTTGCTTGTGGTATTCTTAGGATAATTGAAAAAAATGTGGTCAAACTCAAATTCAAAGACTGTGTAGAAATCTCTTTCATCACTATGAGCTTTTATTATTTCTTCAAATGAAACAATTGAGACGTCTTTAATAGGAAGCATAGACACTAGCATTTGCCCTGATCTTAATGGGTGGTAACTATTTATAAATTACCTCATCTCTCCATATGGTAAAAGCTGATAATATCCAATTGCTGATAAATCTTTGATTGCTTTAAACCAAGCTTCCCAATCGCATTCTGTTAATATGTGTCGAACAAGAATGTTTATAGTGTTAAGTTTAAGTGTTGTATCTCGAGAACATTCATATGATAATTCTAAAGGCTTGTAGGTAAATCCACGCTGATTTATACATGAACCACTGAGCTCTTTGATATATACTGGCTCTTTAATAACAATTGGCTCAATAATATCCCCATCTTTATAAACTGGCCTTTGCGGAGGTATTGTTATAAGCTTAAGCCAATTTTTCATCATTGAACAGTCTCTAACAAGCCAACCTCCTTGAGAGAGTTTTCCAGTAAATACAATCATTTCTTCTGGAATCAATGGATAAGGGCTCAGAGCCAGCATGTATTCTTTAGGTAGATCCATTATAATATTCAGATCACTAATAGCTATCGATTTTATTGTCTCAGGCACTGGAATATTCACAGTATTATCATCAGTTGCAAACTGAGCATTAGCATTAGTAAAGTATTCAATAAATTTTTGTATATTCCTGTCATCAATCTCGTAGTTAAGCAACTCTGCATTATCTTCATCTTCCTGTGTATGCAAAGGAGATTCGTTTGCGCTAGGGGATTTTTCTTTATCCTTTTCTACAGTTTCACTTTGCTTATCCTCCTCAATTTTATTTTCATTCTCGTTTTCTTCTATGAGATTGTCAGTGGGCTCATTTTCTTCTTGTTTGTCATCAGTTTCATCAATTTTAGTGATCATTAGCTCAGGAGCTTCTAAAAATGGAATTTCTTCACCCCAACGATCAAAATCATCAAATGTATACGGATTTAATATTTTAGAGTTTTTTATCCAGAATTCAAATCCTGCATCGTATGTTTTTTCAAAAAAACCATCTAAAATCACTAAGCAGCCTTGAGAAACTGCTTCTTTAATTCTACATTGAACCTTTTGCTCAATTGAAGGGCCTTCTGCAAGTTGTTGCCTGTAGTTATCAAGGTTCATTTTGTCATAGTCGCTAATTAGTCCGCGCATATTTTTGTCTAATTCTGCACGTACTGAATAATATTGCAAAACATGCTCTTTGAAAGCTTGCTTATCTCCTATGAGTTTACCATCGACTGTGAATATTATTGGACTGCTAGGTTCATTGAATCCGTAACTGTTACAGATCTTCCTTAGAAATTCATTCCATTCACTTGAGTGTTTAGCTATAACATGAATATTTGTACTTGGAGTGCTTGCTTCAAGCTTTTTTCCAAGATACTCACAGTCAACTAAATCAGGACTTCCCGCTTCTCCAGCTATGATATAGTTGCTCATATTTTTATATCAAAGTTTATTTTAGGAAGTTTGATTAGAGTTAATTCTAAATATGCATTATAGATACAAACTATGTTTCAGCAATCAATCTTCAATTTTATCCATGACGTCTCCTATTATCTCGAGGCAGAATCCAGTTAATAATCTAAAAAGAGCTAAAACCCTCACTAATTATAAGAATCACTTATATTAGCTTATTCATATTGGTAGATACCTGAAGACTACATTATGAAATATAGTAATCCTACTTAAAAAATTATAAAGAATTTATAGTTAGAATATGACATCAAAACACGTGATAAACAGCTTTTTACTATTAATCTATATCATCAACTTGCATAATTTATAGAAAATTATCCAATAAATGATCTGCATTCTTTCTTCTCCATATAATTCGCATAATTTTCCATAAAGTATATTTTAAGTTCTTTCTTAGAGTTATATTGATTTTAGCTAGTTCCAGGTTCCCTCCATGCTATTTATGTGTGCGCTAGTTGATGAAGCAGCAAGTTTTGCTGTGATTGGCAACTAAATGGCTATATACAAGATTTATTAAGTTATTATATAACTTCCATCCATAATTCAAGATCTTTGCTTGTCGTACTTTAGTAACTCATCTAAAGCATTTCACTTTCTATCTTTAGCAGATCCATAGCTTGCTGAGTATATTGTCTCTATGGCATACACAAACATTTGCATTACCAGAAATCTAATTGTGCTAAAAGCATGAAATTTTGGAAAATTTCACCATGCTCATCAAGTTGTATGTATAATAGATTTTTCTATCATGTATTGACAAAAGTTTTGTTATGCAATTGACTCAAGTGAAAATTTGAAAATTATAACATTTCTAGAAATTTTGCTAATTCTTGAAAATTGCATTAAATAATAGTCATAAAGAGCATAAATGTGCTAATTGAATTGATACACTCTCTTAATCACGAATTATTTATAAAGTTGAATGAAGTTTATATTAAAATTTCAATAAATATTAAGACAAAATAACTAATTAGCTAATATTTAAATTATGGGAACAGCATGCACATGTCTGAAAGAATATACAGCAGAAGAAAATCAAATGACCATAGAAAAAGAGGAGATTGCAATAAAAAGTTCAGGAAAAAGCTCAACTCATATTAGGACTTCATCTAATTTTCCAAAAAACAGCGTAGGTGATGTGATCAAAATTCAATCAATACTTAGAGGATACATCGAGAGGAAACAAGTAAGAGAAATAGTAAATAAAGTTATAGCTTTCAAGCCTCTAGCAGTAGTTTCAACTCAAAAGCTTTTAATCCAAACTACTGAAGATTTACCAAATTATTCAAATCCAGCAACCCTAGCTGCAGAAAGAAGGTGTGGACCTTTTGTATACCTGGCCCGAGATGATGATGGAGTTAAAGTTACAGCAAAGAATGCAGTGAACTTAGAAAACGGAGCAGTTTATATTGGAGAATGGAATATTTTAAATGAACGACATGGTCGGGGGATGCAGCTGTGGAATGATGGGTCTAAGTACGAAGGCTATTGGAAAAATGGGAAAGCAAATGGAAGAGGTCGACTTATTCATGGAGATGGAGACGTTTATGAAGGCGAATGGAAAGACGATAAAGCTCATGGCTATGGTACTTATATACATACAGATGGGGCTAAATATGAGGGAATGTGGATAGATGATAAGCAATATGGAATGGGACATGAAACTTGGCCTGATGGATCTAAATATAGTGGGCAGTATGTAAATGGTCGTAAGCAAGGTAAAGGGAATTTCATTTGGTCAGATGGAAGTACATATGAAGGTGAATTTTATGAAAATGATATTAATGGAAATGGAATTTACAAATGGAATGATGGTAGGAAGTTTGAAGGAAGCTGGAAGAATAATAAGATGGATGGCAAGGGAGTTTTCGAGTGGCCTGATGGCCGCAAGTATAATGGTGAGTATATTGATGACAAAAAGCAGGGATTTGGGATTTTCGAATGGCCAGACGGAAAAAAATATGAAGGGTTTTGGCTAGATGGGAAGCAGCATGGTACGGGAGTTTTTTATAACTCAAATGGGGAGAAAAAAGAAGGAGTATGGAAAGAAGGTAGAAGGGTTAAAAATATAGAATAATACTTTTGATATATAAAAAGCAGCAATAATATAGTAACCAGAATTTTACTCAGATAGCAGAATGAACTTAAACCACATATTTGGCTTCAATAGATAGTATTGCTTTAAAAATGCTTAATTTAAAGCCATGGGTGACTAATGAATCGATAGGCTACTTATCAGCTTCTTATATAGTTTTGATAGTTGTCTAAATCTTTCAGAAAAATCTTGATTATAAACCTATATCTGAAATTTTTGTCCAGTTTCAAAGAGTTTGCTAATGTTGAATCTATACACTGATATAATCTCTCTGATAAGTCTTTAATTTCATAAGCCATAAGATATCAAATGTATGCGAAATTCTGGCTTTCTGAGTATTCAAAATTTAAGTTCTGCAACTGGGATAATGCTCTAAACTTAGGTTTTTGTTAATACATGTGCTTTGGAATAAACTATAAATTTATATTGCTATTATAAATTTTATTCTAATATTTACACGCTTGTGAAAAGAACTCACCTGAAAGCATTAAGAATAGTTATAATAAGGAAATAATTTTTATAATAAACAGACTAATTTACTATTTTATTTTGTAAATATTAATATTTTAAAGCATTCCATGGCAAACTTGAATGATCAGATACTATTAAAAGAATCCCCAGCTTATGTTGGCTCTGCAAAAACATACAGATTTAAGAAGCAAATTAAAAAGTACTTAAATGAGGAAAAACTTAATTCTAGCAGGAGCTTCGAAATTTCCAGCTCTGAAGAAAGTAGTGAATTACCTTTCCTGGTGTCTCCACAAGTTGAAGAAGAAAAAGTAATTGAAAGTATCCCACAGGTTCATTATGAAAATCCACCAGATACATTCAAAGCTTATCGTAAATTTGTGGGTCGAGCAGTTCCTGTAGTAAGGCGTAGAGAATTTCAGCCTATAACATTCCAACAAATAAATGATGCAAAACTAGAATCTCCTAAAATAATGAGCAGAGAAAAGCTTAGAACTAGATCTTCTGCTTATGATATAACATTGGTAAAAGAAATGCATAAACTGTATCAAAAAGTGTCTTCTGTTCCGTTAGCTTTATTAAAAAATATTAGTCTTGAGAATTATAAAAGCCTGCAAAGTTTGAGAAGTACAAGAACAAAATCAAATTCATCAAGCTATCCTAGCAAAATTAAAAATCAATTATGTTTAAGTAAACAGAAAAAGAAATCATGCATAAAACTTCCGAGCGTTCTATCTCAAAAACAGTTTTTAGGTGTTGTTAAAGATTATGAAGGTCACTTTAAATACTCCGAAGAAGAGAGACCAAAATTTTTACCAGCAAGAAGAAGGTATAAATTTTTATAGTTATTAAGATTATGATAAAACTATTATAAGCTATTAATCTATAATGAATAATTTACTTCATTTAAGTGCCAATTAATTTCTATTTAATAGATTATTTGCTTATTTTTGTAAATAATAGGTTGATCTATATCTTTTACTCTGCAAAAGATTATTTAATTAATTTCGATATATCCTTGCAAGTAATAGATTTATCCTTTATTTTTTAATATTTTTTTTAAGTAAACCATCAAGCATAATAATTTGTAATGGAAAAATAATGAATACATATAATTAATTCTAAATTTTTATGAATCACTAATTAATCAGCAAAAAATTTATTCTAAGGAATTCACGCAAATTATAATATTTGTACTAATAGTTGGGGAATTATAACCAAAAGTTATCTTTCTAACATTTGCACTATTATTAAGCATCTCCTTTGCCTCTTTTATTTTCCCACTAGAATAAAGATAGCTTGCATAGTTATTATATATTGAAGCCATATCAGGATGCCCTTTAAGCTTGTCCTCTCCTATTTTTTTACTTTTTGTATAATAAGTTAAGGCTTCTTGCATCTTACCTTCTTTCTTAGCACATATTGCTAGGTTACAATATATAAAAGCAATTTTTGGATGATCATCTGGAAATATTTCTTCAATTAAAACACGAGATTTTTCAAAATATTTGATTGCTTCAGTTAGGTTTCCTTGCTTAAAATTATAAACTCCTAAATTGTTAAAAATTTTGGAAAAGTTAGGATGCTTTAAAGGTAGTGAATTCTCCCATAGTTCATCTGCAAGATTAAGCATTTCGATTGCTTCTTGCAATTTATCCATCTTCAAATAAAGGGCCCCTATATTGTTATATGATGTACCCAAATCCACTTTACTAATATTTTCATCTGCTTCTCTGCTTTCTAAACTTTTTTTATAGTATTCCAATGCTTCTGTATATTTTTCCATACGAAATAAGCAAGAAGCTATATTGCATAGAGCTATTGATTTCCTTTTTTTTTCATCTTGGCTTTTCCCAATCAAATTTAATACTTTCAGATGCACTTCTAGAGATTCAGAATATTTTCCAAGTCTCTGCAAGCCAAGTCCTAGCTCATTTCTTAATTCAATTTCCTTGTCGGGAATAATATTAGAAATATTTGCTAAGGTCTTTCCACTTTTTTCAAATACCTCCAAAGATTCAATGTAGTTGCCCATCATTATTCTGCAAGAGCCTATGCTGTTATAGATATAGACCAATTGAATTAAATCAGAGACTGAATCCTCTTCTACTTCTACTTCTAAATTTTTAATTCTTTTGTAGTATAAAGCTGCTTCTTTAGGACTACCTAAACTACAGTAGCATCTTGCAATTTTAGAATAAAGCCAAAGATTATTTTTTTC
The DNA here is from genome assembly GCA_001970955.1 of Stentor coeruleus. NCBI lineage: Eukaryota > Ciliophora > Heterotrichea > Heterotrichida > Stentoridae > Stentor > Stentor coeruleus. The sequence goes on from MPUH01000125.1 coordinate 99,235, forward strand.
TGAAGACTTTATATTTTCAGTGAGTTCTAGAGCTGCTTTAAATGATTTCAAAGCTAAATAAAACTCATTCTTTGTAAAATAAGCATTTCCTTTAGTTTCATAATCACTAACCATTTTTTTTCCTCTACCTGCACAGCTTCCCATTTTTATTATTATAAGTGTTAAGAGCAATGATCATTTTTTATGTGATTGCAGAAATGTCTTGGGCATTGATAGGTCCAGCTAATACCGCCTAGGGAAAAAACAAAAAAATTTAAAGCTATTGAAACTTCTAAATCAAAAGAATTTATTCAATTTAATTACGTCCATTTAGATAAAAAATTTGGGGATAACTATTTTTATTGACTGAAATTAATTATTTTTCCAAATTTGCTTGGGCTTTTGCTATTGATAAAATAAATTCTGAAACACTAAAAATTGTTTGGACATTGTTCACAGAGACTGCAATTTTAAAATAAACAGTGTTCATATAGATAATGGTACAGAATTTAAAAAATATTTTGAGGAATATCTTACTCAAAATAATATCATTAGAAAATTGGGTGCACCATAAGCCAACTTTTCAAGGTGCAATTGAAAGATTTAATAAAGCATTGCAAGATCACCTTGAAAAATTATTAATATCTAAAGCCAATCCAACAGAATTTGATCTTAAAATCGAATTAGCTAATTTTTTGGTTTTTACAATAACCATAGGGTGCATTCAACAATAGGGGAAAAGTCAGGCAAATTAATAAAGGAAAAGATGAAGATAAATTGGTCCAATATATCGGTATAGCAGTATACCTATATATATACTGTTATAGAGGCAGGCGGGGTCGATAAAATTTTGATGTAAACTGAAAAAATGATGGAGAAAATTTTAAGTNTAAACTGAAAAAATGATGGAGAAAATTTTAAGTGTTGAATATATGATGGAGAAAATCTAAAGTGTTAAATATATGATTGAGAAAAATGATGAAGAAAATTTTAAATCTTGAATATATGATTGAGAAAATTTAAAGTATTGAATGTATGATGGAGAAACATGATGGAAAAATTTAAAATGTTGATGTATAATGGAAAAAAAATGATGGAGGAAAATTTAAAGTGTTGAATATATGATGGAAAAATTAAAGTGTTAAATAATGATGGAGAGAAT
>MPUH01001249.1:0-20280 GCA_001970955.1 Stentor coeruleus
CAGTCAACAACAATAAACTCTTTCTTAGATTTTTAGCTTGCGAACTAAGAATGAAATCATAATTCTAATAAATTTATGCCTTTCTAAAATCAAACGTTTAGTCAGCCTTTTAAACGTCAAAATTTTGCCACAAACGATGAAAAAAAATACTTTAAACATAATATAATAATACTAAAAATAATTATAATATGCTAGACTTATATTATTCTTCATTCCTAATTTCTAAATATATTATAATCACAATTTCTTGCATTTGTTTTTACATTTTAATATATTGCAATAAGATTTATTAATCTAATTTGAAGTTAGATTAGTTTTAAATGCTATTTAAATTTCTGTTAACAGCTTTATTAATTTATATTTGAAGTTTGTTTAGTTTTAAATGCTATTTAAATTTCTGTTAGTAGCTTTCTTAATCATATATTTAAATATTAAGGAAGATTTATATTAAAAGATAAATTCAGAAAATGATCTTAAGAGTTCATGAATGAAGCGCGGTATTGTGCAAGATGCTAAACCTTCACTGGCTTATTTACCAAATTATATTTTATTTTCAAGATAAATTATAGTCTCTACTTATAAGAAAATCTAGCTTATAATTAAGATAATTTTCTCTTCTCTGTATATATTAATATTGTGCTTATCTTGATTTGAAGTCTGGCTGGCCTACTTTGGTAAGAATTTTATATAGAAATTTGACTTGAAATAAATCTTGTCCCAAAAACTTTGGTGCACTTCTTCGTTGAAAATAACTTTGACTGCATATTATAAAATAATAAAACCTTAATTTATTCTTTCTAAATTTGGTTGTTAGGATTTTTCCTTATACTATATAGTATAAACTCAATAGAATTAATCTTAATATTACTCTGCAGAATATATTAATTGAATTGAAATCTATTATTTATTTTCTGGATTTATCTTTGAAAGTTCTTCATAAACTTTAGTTAGCGTAACTCCCTTCTGGTTCGAGATAGCTTGATTTTTGGGATCTCTATAATATTTTTGGTGATTTAATGCTAATTTGAAATATCTTGAAATTTTATAATTCTTACAGATAATCATCATAGTTTTTTCATTTTCAAGAAGCTTTTCAAGGACTTCTTTTTTTTTTTCCCTAAGCTTCATTAAAACTATTTTTGGATCTTTTGTTGTATAAGATATGCACATATCATTAAATATTTCTTCTATAGTTTGTGCTAGCATAACAGGCTTTTTGTGACGATGAACATGCTGTTCTGAACTACATCCACATATTCTACATAATTTTTTATTTCTTATACACTTGCAACTACCTTTATCTAAGCATATGCAAAATTGAAACATGCAATAGCAATTATCAAAATATTTTGATCCATCTGTACTTTTGAAATTTAAATCACAATTTTCATGACATAGAGTATGATGTTCAACGCAAATTGTATTATGATGTTTGGTTCTTTTCCACACCATAGTGTTTGCATTATTTATTTCAAATGATGAATCTGTGATTGATTCACATATCCTATCGATGTTTTCTAAAATAATAGTAAAACTGGATATACGTTTCATAATTTTATTATGCTCTTTAAATAGTTGTAAATAAATTGATGTTTCTTGAGAATCCATGTTAATTACTTTATCAAAAATTTGTTGAATTACCTCTCTTGACTTATTAATTTTTTTTTTAAATTTTTTGGCTATTTTCCGGTCATTTAAGTACACTTCATTGCTATATTTAAAGCACACATTATTCATACTAACTTTTAACTCATGTTTAAATGGAAACCACTCATCTAGAAAGTTACTAGGTCCACCCGAATCAAATGATAATGCTAATATTACTTTATTTTCAAAAGCATTTGGAATAACTTCGCATAGCCTATATAAAGCATATTCTAAAGTAGGGGCGAGTCTATTAGTGCTGTGCTTTTCTATTACTATAATAGCATTAATTTTTGGTATTTTTATAGCAGAGTCTAATATGCTATCTACAAAATCATCATCTTTTTCTACCCCCTCAGGTGCACCAAGTCCTGGTGTATCGACAAGAAGTATTGTTTTATAGTTAGTAAAATTAGTTGATATTTTATAATAATGAACTGATAAAGTTTGACTTTTTCCTAATGGGGGACCTTCTCTAATTGGATCTATGCTAAAATCTAAATCAACTGCTGGATATTCTTTTGATTCTATAGCAGTTATAAAATTTCCAGGTTCTTTGTTTAAAGCAACATTGATGAATGTATTTATAAAGGTTGATTTACCATTTCCAGTGTTTCCTAGGACAAAGATGCAGTAATCGTAGGGTAGAAAATTTTCTGGCGAGGGCTCTATTGCTCTTGCAAATTCCATTCAATTTATAAATGTCTACATTTTTTTGGAAATAACTTTAAAATGGAAAATTTATGTTTACTTTTAGAATGTTGGAGTTTATAGTCACGGAACTAAAATTATAAAATGTTATGTATATATTTTGACTAGGAGAATCAATTTGCAAATGAATTCATCAACGAAGATTTTTTAATTTAACTATTATTTAGTTATTGAACTTTTGTCTTTTAGCATCTGATTCATTAATCTAAATGATGCTTCAAGCAAATCTTTTAATTTTTCTAATGATGAATGCTGCCTCTCACAGACTAAAACTTTCATTGTTATTATATAATAATTCAATTCTTTATTTCAAGACTGAATTACTAGGGCTTCTATTTGCAAGATCTTCAGATGTTCTTAGTTCAAACTAAGTGATTTCAAATAGCAAATTACTGATTTTGCAATTAGAATCAATTTAATTGTATCATCTTTATTTAATCTATAAACACAAAGTTTATAAATACTATAATTTATTATTAAAATGGGAAAAAAATCTACTTATGCTAATAAGTGCTGTAAATATTTGTCAAAAATCCTTGTATGCTTTTGTAGTGTATGTCCAGAAGATCAAGAAGATAGTATGGAATCTGCTCCTCTTAATCCTAATGCAAGTTCTATAAAAGTTAAGAATGCAAATGATATTGTGATTCTACTTATAGGAGAGACTGGAGCTGGTAAAACAGCATTAGTTAATTTGATAGCGAATTCTTTGATAAATCCAACGCTTGATGAAGACTATAAAATTGTAGGCAAAATGCACTCAAATGATCAGCTTGATGACATTGTTAAAAAAGAAATAATTCACAACATAACTTATACAGACAGTGAAACTGTGACAAAAGATGTAGTGAAATTTAGTTTTTCATATCAAAAATATGATATTTCTCTGATTGCCCTGGAATGTGCTGCAATATGAATGGAGAAGCTGATTTGCATGCAGTTGAAATATATGATAAATTTATAACTAATGAAATTGATGCTATTATTTATGTCCAAAAAGCGAATGATATGTATCTTCACAAATCAATTAAAGCAACTCTGAAAAAAATTCAGGGAAAAATTATAAATTTACAAATGAAGATCATTTTATTAAATACTTTTTACCCTGGAAGCATTAATTTCAAAAGTGATGAGCTATTATTTAAATTCAATAAAGTTTTCAAAATAAACAATAAAGTTTTCACGAATTTAAATGCAAAAAACTTAGAGAAAAATAAGAAAATGTGGGAGAAATGCAAAAAAAAGGCATTAAAGATAATAGATTTTATAATAAGCGAATAGATTATAACATTTTAGATTTAATTATTTATATGATGCAGAGATTTAGATAATGATAAAGCATTTTTTATCTAGATTTTTTTGTTATAAATCAAGGCATTTCTTATATAAAGTATTTTATAAGAACAATTAAATATCAAAACTACCTTAAGCCATTATATATCACTTTAAAAATTTGCAGATTTTATATTATCTATCTCTAAACATAAGCNTTTAAGTATATTTATTAAGCCATTATATATCACTTTAAAAATTTGCAGATTTTATATTATCTATCTCTAAACATAAGCTTTAATCTTTCTAGCATTATAAAAAGTAAAATTTACTTATTAATACTGCTTTATGAGAACTTATGTGTTCATAAACAATTGCTTGAAGGAAATAATATCAACTAAGACTAAATTTAAAATGAAAATAAGATCTAAAGCTTAGTATATACCTATATATTAAAGCTTATAAAAATTAATTAATATTTCCGAAGATAATTGAATTTAATATAATCTGTATCTGTCTGAGCAATAATAAAAATTAAGATAATACAAAAACTATTAATTTCTATAAAACAGATTTTATGATGTTGAATTTAAATTATATACTAGACAAACAAGGAAAAATTAAAGTTTAAATCTTATAAGAAATACATTGAATTAAACCAAAAATGAATAATGCATTATTTTATTCAATTTTTTATAGATGTTCGCCGAAAATAGTCTACATTTATTATGTCTTAATAAATATGAAAAGATTTTTTTCTTTGCTTTGTTGTTGTTTTTATAAAAAGAATGAGGATTCATTTCATAAAAATAGCAAACAAAAAATATCATCAACTTATTACGATCATAAAGATTTGAAAGTTGTAATTGAAGTAAACGAGAATGATAAAATAATACCAAATAAAAAACTTGAAGATAAATCAAATGAGGGTGCAAATAATTTAGGGGTAGTTAATGAAGAAAATTTACAACTAAAAAGCCATGATTCCATTCACAATAATAAAGAATTTGCTAAAGATTTAGTTTTTCCACCCTTTGAAGAAATTGGAAATGCATTTAAGGAGGAATCACAAGCTTCTATTAAAAATATACTAGAAAATAATAAAACATCAAAAAGCGTAGCTGAAACTGCCTCTGTAAAATGCAATAATCAGACTATTTTAAAAAATATTAAAGAAGATGAAAAAACTGTTCATCCTGAAATTGTATATATTTCCCATTCAAACAATCAAAAAATCAAAAAATCTCATGAAATTAAAAATTCAATAATATCAAATCAGCATCAATTTGATTCTGAAAATAATTTCATCAGTTTAAAGGGTAAAATTATAATGGCTATTGGTGAAACTGGTACTGGAAAATCAACATTTTTAAACCAATTAGCCAATACTATAGAAAACAAAAGAATAGAAGATCTAAAAATATATTTCGAACTTGAAAATTTCCCTAATGCAAGTGTTGATATAAATATAATCCCAGATATAATAGCTGATTTAACTTTTTTATCTAGTGTTAATCATACAAAATCAATAAAGATCATAGAAGTTAAAAGATCATCTAATGAAATATATACACTTATTGATACACCTGGAATTATATCTAATATAGATGGCTCAGTTGATATTGATTTTGTTGACAAAATTAAATTGTTTTTAAGTTTAGTCGAAAAAATCGATTATATAATTTTTGTTGAAAAATCTAATGCTAATTCATGCACAAAATCTGTTAGAAATACAATCTCTGAGCTTAATGGGATTTTTTTAAAGAAAAAATGCAAAGTTGTCCCAATTTTTACATTTTACCCTGGGACATTAGTTTTTAATGTAAAAGAAATCCCATTTGATGAAAATATTTGCTATGGTCATATCCATAAACTAAATAATTGTATTTTTGGCTATAGTGAGGAAGAAAGAATAAAAAGACAAGACAAGTTGAGAAATAAATTTGAAAATTCTAAAAATAAAGTTGAATCTATTTTAACAAAAATAACTTCTTAGATATAAATAGGTTATAATTCATAAAAATTAAACTTTGAATGTTTTTATACATCGGAATTGCATAAATAATATCTTTGTTAATTATATATAATCATATCTACGCAAATATTAAAATACAAGATAATTTGAAGAAAACATATATTTCTTATAAATTGTCCTAGAATTATAGTTTAATCATTTATCTTTGGTGAACAATCTCAAGCTCTTTTTTTTTTGAAATAATCCTACATAAAACTAAACTTCGATTAGCTATGCTTATACGAAGAAAATACTTAAATCTTCTTATATATTTATCTTAATACTATCTATAATCATATATTTATTTTTATAAAAATATCTATTGCTATGATAAGATATCTTATACTTATGATTTTCTTGAAAAAAGAAAAATTCCGAAGGAGATTTTTTTGCTTCCAGCTTTGTCTGAGATCAAGTTCAAAATAATATAATTCTAATTTTAAAAATCGTGAATTTATTATAGTAAATAAAGATCATTTATTATTCATTTAATATTAGATTTGACATACTGAATAGACTTTACCAAGCTGAAGGGCAGGTTCTTGAAGTAAATCAATGCTATATTTTCCTAAGTGTTTTAATAATTCTATTACTTTAATTGATGTGAAATTTTATTAGTAAGTCCTCAAGTTTGCTGATCTATTCTATTTTAACTGTTTTTAGCGAACTTTTACTTTTATAAATAAATTATGGATTTATTGACAGATTTTCACATGCTAACCACCCAAGAATATCGATAACAGTAAAATGAAATTTTATTCGAACTTAAACTCTTGATAAAATCAAACTTTTATCAGTCTTCTAACTCCTCAATTTGATAAAAAAAAATTTTTAGTAAGATATTAAATGAACCCAAGCTAAAATTATCTTTATAAAGGACGAAATATAGTAAGCTTTTTATGATTTAGCAAATAGTTTTGTATGAATAAAATAATCAAAAATTTAACTAGTTAATTAGTTGATTAGTTGATTTTTTACTTCATAAAAGTGACAATTGTTTATTGTATTCGTCTTATTGATGTAGAATATTAATATAATAATGAATACTTGTTATATTCAAATTATTTATAATAATCTCTAAAATTAAATTTATGCAAGTATAAAATGAGTATATAAAATCTAATGTTTATATTCGTACTAGAAATCTCAAGATATGCAGAATCGAATTCATTTTTGCGATCTTTTAGGAAGAAAAATCAGAATAGGTAACAGAATGATTAAATCAAAAAATGGCAAAACTTGTAGCGATAAGAATATCTATTAAGTTTAATTGATTATTTAGTTGTAAATTTTTATAGGTAGCTACTAAGTTCATCAATGATAAAAGTAAAAAAATTCTTCATTAAAATTTCATATTTGTCTATAATTTTGTGTAGGTCTAATAATTATGAGCTCTTTCTCAAAGCGGATTCATTGCCAAAAGCGGATTCATCACCGAAAGCGTAATTTGAACTTTTTTCTATCTGAGAAATGTTTAAAGACCTATAAAAACCATAAATTCAATCTGAAACAAAACACAGATAATAAATTACGTAGTAAGAAAGCTATCGAAAATCAAATAAAAGCTAAAATTACTGTAAGCAATCTAAACAACTCAAATATTAAAGAAGGCTATCAAAATCATCATGGACCAGACATTATTGATAATCTTTTGCTAAGCAAAAATACATCAAAAGCTAATCAATTAGAAAATAAAAATGAAGAAGTGCTAGATGAGAAAAAATCTGATGGGGAAAGTTATAAAGAGCAAGATTTTAAACCAGAAATCAATAATGATATAAAAAATGATGTGATTCTACCATCAGAAACCTTCCCATTAATAAGTCCTAATTCTTCAGTTTCTCCTGAACTAATTAGCAAAGATTCCGAAGAACGAAATCTTGATAATCATTCTTCAAATTTAGGGCAATCTTACGGTGAAAACCCTTTAAATACATTGAAAGGGAAAAAAATTGTTGTTATTGGAGAAACTGGCACAGGAAAATCAACTTTTTTAAACCTATTAGCAAATACAATAGAAGAAAACGAGTTTGACCAACTTAAAATATATTTCAAGCAAGAAAGCAACTTTCATGAAATTGCTGAAGCTAATAAAATAAATGATAGTCGAATAAAAACTGCGTGCCATTCTAAAATTATTTTTACAAAATCTATAGAAATTGTTAAATTAAATAGACTTTCTACGAATGAAGACTACATTCTTATCGATACACCAGGAATAATATCAAAAAGAGATAATGCAATTGATGAGGAATTTATTAAAATCATGAACGAGTTACTAAGTGCTATTGAGAATATAGATACTTTGTTGTTTTTAGAGAAATCTGATAGATATTATAGTCCTGAATCTGTTAAAAACACAATTTCAAAATTGATTAGTTATTCAAATATTGGAAAAGTTTTGCCTATTTTTACATTTTATCCTCAATCACTTAACTTTGCAATAGAAAACTTGCCTTTCCCTAAGAAGATGCTAAACGAAAAATTTTTTAAAATTAATAATTCAATATTTTCACAGAGCTTTGGAAGTTTGAAAGAGAATCCAAATAAGCTTAAGAATATATGTGAAAAATCATTTAAAAAAGCGGGAAAAATTCTGAGCTGCATAAACTTAGTTAATTAATTTATTTTTAAACACTTTTGATAATTTTATAGATTCTTTTAAGACACGAGTGAAAGAGGTAAAGAACTTATCTATAAAATATTAATATATTTTTTAATTATCTATCTTATATACCAATTGATTAGTATATTAAATGGATATAAGCACTGAAGAATCGTCATGTTTATCTACACTCAATATTCTTTATAGCAAGCACACTTTTTGAAGCAAGACAACAGAAATTAAGAAAATAATACAGTGTACACTACGCTAATTCTTTGCTGCTTTTTCACATAGATATAAGTTTTAACTTTCTATCAAGGACCTGAAATGGCAAAAATTTTATATGAGATTCTTGCCAAGGAGCTCAGGAATGAAATGCATATTTTATATGGGCAGCAAAAAAATCGAATATTTTTAAGTATAACAATAATTTCAAAAGCTATGCTTGCATTCAAGCTATTGAAGATATTGTTTAAAATGTGAGCGATACATTTACTACTTAAAGTTGCCATAATCATAGAAAGCATTTCAGAACTTATGTGATTACTAATAAGGATATTTAGATATAAACAATATTCAATATAAGAAAATATTCCAAATCTGAAATAAAATCTAGGTATACTACTTAAAATATGATATATAGTGATAACATCAAATTTTCAAAGCCTATTTTAATGAATTAAATTTTTTATTGAGATCTTGATAAAATTCTTGCTGTTTTATATCGAATTTAATATTTTCTTCCTCACCCTGGTCTAATAATTTTAAGATTCTTCTAACACGTTTCGATATTATATATCGTGGATTAATTTTGTGAATTTCATTTTCTAAATCTAAAAGTTCTTTGGCTATCTCTAATTCTTTTTGTTCAATTCTCTCATTCAATCTATCTCTATTATTCAAATTAAATGGAATAGAATATGCATCAAAAACATCTTGAATTGGCTGTTTTTTTTTAATTGGTTTTTGATGCTTATGAACATGATTTTCAGAAGTGCAGTTGCATACCCTGCATTTTTTTTCTAAATTCATACAATAACAATTATTAAAATATTGTGAGTTTTTTAAATCACAGAAGTTAAGACCACACTCTTCATGGCAAGTCTTGAGGCACTCAGCACAAACTGTATTATGATAAATAGTATCTTCCCAACAAATTATATTTATATCCTTTTTAGTTTTGTAGTAGTCTTTGATATATTCGATGTTATTTAAATGAGCTTTAAACTCTGAAATTTTATTCATGATATTATTGTGGTAAGCAAATAACTCATGATATTGCTTGTTTAATTTAGCGCCCATATTAAATATAAACTCAAAAAGTTCTTTGATTGTATTATCTGATTCAATTTTATTTTGTGAATGCTTATTTTTAAGATTCAGTACTTGAGCATATTGCTCTTTGCTATAGCTAAAATGACTATTATTCATATGAAATATTTGCTGTATTTGAAAAGGAAATTTGTCATTTTTGAGAAATAAAGTATCATCTGATGCAAAGGATAATATCCTGATAACAGATGTTTCAAAATCTGTAGGAATGACCTCTGCAATTCTGAGAATCTTATATTTAAAGCAAGCAGATAATCTATTATCTGTATATTTGTTAACAAATAAAATTGCGTTAAACTTTTTTACAGCTTGAGCAGCTATGATAGTTTTTTTCATGTTGTCATCATCCTCATCTATTCCTCTTGTTGCAAGTATTCCAGGGGTATCAACAATTAAAAATGTTTTATTTTGAGTAATTGGGCCTGATACTTTGTAAAAATGGGTATTCATAGTTACACTTAATCCTTGAGAGTCATCAGCTCTCTCATTAATACCATCATTAAATTCTTCATCTAGCATAGAATAAGCCTTGTTTTTTATAGCTATTTTCATATTTTCTATATCTGTCTCAAGAACTGAATTCACAATAGTATTAATAAGAGTCGATTTTCCAGCACCACTTTCGCCTAATACTAATATACTGAAATCATAAGGCTCAATCTCGTCTTTTCTAACAGCTCTGGCAAATTTCAAAGACATTTATAATTATCTATATTTTTTTAAAACTTATCCTTATAGAATTTAATGAAAACATATGCTATTAAAACGTTAAAAGTTTATTTGAATTCAACTTTTTTCTTAAGCATGATTCAATTTTCTTTAAAATCCTATCTTGAAATTGAATTGTTTGTGGAATTCCAAATAATTTTAAGATATATGTCATTATCTTCAAGCATATAAACGTTAATTTAATTAATATTTAATACTTCCGGGTAAGGTAAAGCTTTAATATTTTGTTTAATTAATATCAAAAGCAAATATCTTTTACAAAATTCCAAATAAAAGCTATGCTGTGGGAGAATCTGACATTTATATTTAAATAAAAACTACAAAAAATTGCAGACGAATTTTATTGGAAAATTTAATCACTTTGAAAGTTCTCATAGTTTTTTTATTACACTTATTAAGTTCAGAATTATTATGATACACTCCTGGTATTAAAATATGTATATCTTATCTGACACAAAAGCATTTCAGATATAAACTAAACTACATGTAAAAACTACCCAATAAATTTTCTAAACTAAAATAGTTAAAGTGCCTATCTTCTGAATCCTCCATTGGTTAAATTACTAGCTCTTACATTTTGCTCACATGAGCTAGTTTTTATATTCAAGACAAATTCCATTATCTTCCTCATTTTCACATTCAGTTTTTCAAGTATTTTCGTTAATTTTTTATTTTTCTTCAAACTTTGTTTGCACTCTTCTTGACTATACATGAAAAGAGAATTGTTAATTTTAAAGTTTTCTTGTATTGGAAATGGGAAAACCTCATCATTAAATGACGTATTATGAATATAAAAAGTATTAATTTTGATTATAGAATTTTCAAGGTCTCTTGGAATAATTTCCCTAAATCTTGAAAGATAATAAACGATTTGTGGTGTTAATCTAGAACCAGAATTTCTATGAGTATAAAATACAGCATCAAACCTTTTTACAAGTTTGATATTTTTGATAATTTCAGCAACTTTAATATTATCTTCATTTTGATCAAAACAATCAAAACTAGGAGTGTCAACTAATAGGACTGTTTTATTATTAGTAAGTGGGCCATTGATTTTAAAAAATTGAGTACGTGTAGTAGATCCATAAGAATTCTCACAATAATCATGAAATTCACTCGCTACTTCTGGATATTTTTCACACTTTATAGCAACTTTTAAATTTCCAATGTTTGTTCCAAGAACACAATTTACTAAAGTATTAACCAATGCCGATTTTCCACTGCATGACATGCCTAAAATTAGCACACTATGGTCGTAAGGTTCAATTTCATTCTCTCTTACAGATTTTGCTATCCTTAAATCCATTATTTATAAATGTCTACAATTTTCTGAAGTACATTTTTAAATTAAGAGTTAAATATGTCACTATTTATATAATTAATTAGTCTAGTCTTAATAGTTAAATGATAAAATTGAAACTTTAAAACAATTTATAAGGATATGCACTTTATTCAAATTCTTATATCTTGCTAGTATCTTATCATTATTATAATTATATATATAAGTAACAAAGAGATATTATATATACATAAGTTCAAATGATTAAGCAATATTTAAAATTTAATTTTCAATCATTTCTATGAAGTATTATCTATATCTAAGAAACTATTTTTGTTAAAATAAATTCGATTTTCTTTTTAAGACTCTCAAATTTATCTTTCAACTTACCTTGTTTGTTTATTATTTCTTCCTCACTGTATCCAAAAATTGAATTATTTAGTTTATGAATATGCCCATAACAGATATTTTTATCAAATGGGATTTCATCTTTTTTAAAAATTAATGACTCAGAGTAAAATGCAAAAATCAGAACAACTTTGCATTTTTTCTTTAAAAAAAGCTCATTAAGCTCAGAAATTGTATTTCTAATAGACTTTGCGTATGAATTTAAATTAGATTTTTCAGTAGACATAAGATAATCAATTTTTTAAACTAAGTTTAAAAATCATATAATTTTGTCAACAAAATCAATATCAATTGAGCCCATCTATATTAGATATAATTCCAGGTGTATCAATGAGTGTATATATTTCATTAGGTGATCTTTTAATTTCTAAGATTTTTATTGATTTTATATGATTGATCTTAGATGAAAAAGTAAAATCAGCTATTTTATTTGAGATTGCATTTATATCAACACTTGTATTAGAGAAATTTTCAAGTTCGAAATGTATTTTAAGGTCTTTCATTCTTTTGTTTTCTATAAAATTAGCTAACTGGTTCAAAAATGTTGATTTTCCAGTACCAGTTTCACCAATGATCATTATAATTTTACCATTCAAATTGATGAAAGTATTTCTAGCACACATTTCTTCTTAATCATATATTAGTTAACAAAAACATTTAAATACCAATTGTATGTTAATGCATATATATATATCTTAATCTCCTAAATAAAAATATTTACAAAAGTTTTTCTTTTAGTTACTCATGCTAAAACTACCAATAAAAAAGTTAAAATGGGGCTATTTCACTAATAATTAGTTCTTGCTGATAAATATCTAGCAAAAGATTCTCAAGTTTTATATAGATAAGCCCATCTATTTTATCTTTATCTTTCATAGCTATTGTTATTGAAAATAATTCTAATAATTCTTGAATAGATTCAGTTGCAATTTCATGATTATTTAAGCATTTTTCTGGAATGAAAACTTTCATTGCAATTATTTTGCAGTAGTTATTTAGATTTTGATTATATTGAGTGCCATTAGCAATAACCTGATAACTTCCTAAATTCAATTTAATTTTTTCCATAAGATAAATTTTACTTGCTATTTCTATATTAAAATTTTCTTTCATATAATTTTGTAATTTTAGGATGCTCTTCAAATGATGCTCATATTCAGATATTTTAGAATAATAAATTGGGTAGTGAATAAAAAGTTCATTATATTGTAATGTTGATATAGCTTCCATTTTGAAAATGAAATCAAACATTGCTTTTAGCTTTTTGGCTGATTTTTTTAAACTCATGTTAATTGTTATTTTTTTTTTGGGGTTTTGATTAATTTCATTTCTTTCTAAACAAAATAAATCATTATTAAAAAAGAATACATTTTGTATAGTTGTAGGATAACATGAAATATCTGAGTTAAGTTCTTCATATGTAGCAAAGGTTTCAATCATTATAATATTTTTTCTGAAATTACTTGGGATAGCTTTTAAAATCATGCTAAAGATATAATTTAATGTTGCATTTAACTGAAAATTATTGAATCTATTTATAATACAAATTGCATTAAAAGTTTTGGCACATTGAACTGCTTGAATTATTTGAAGAAGAATTTTTTCATTCTTATTAAAATTTAATAATTCAAATCCAGGAGTATCTATTAAAAGTACAGTTTTAAAATTTGTTATGGCACCTGAAACTTTTATAAATTTCACATTGTTATCATCATTGTGAATATCATTTTCCTGAGTTTGTTTAGAAAAATAATCATTACTATGAAATTTCAGGAACCCTGAAATTTCTATAGCCTCAAGATAATTATTAGCATTCTTTTCAAGAACTGAAACTATTATTTCTTTCACAAGAGTTGATTTTCCAGTACCGGAACCCCCAAGTAATAATATACTATAATCATAAGGCTCAATTTCACTTTTCTCAATAATCTTTGCAAAAGTTGAATTCATTTTTATAATGTCTGCATTTTTTTATAGTCTCATATAAAATAAAAAATTTATAACTTTATCGGTTTGGTGATTATTCTTATAAAGTAACTTTCCTTTTAATATCACTTGATTATTAATCATATGCTAAGAGTAAAGCTCTAATAAAAAGCTTTAATCTCTTATTTTTATAACAAAAATATATAAGTTTAGAATTAACAATCAAATTATGTAGTAATCTATATAATTAGTGTAAATTTAAAATATATTAAACCTGATAGCCTCATATGCTTGATAAAATTATTCTATAAGCATATTGATTAAAATTGTCTACATTTTTAATACTTATAATTATGATTTCATTGACACTGATATCAATTTTTATACCAATATCGATATCAATATTGATCTTTGGTTTATTCAAGACTCTCTATAAAAATAAATCAAATAAAAAAGTGATTCCTTCTCAAGAAAATGAATTCCTATTTGAAAATATTGAAGACAAAAAAAATTTACTTACTGAAGAAGAGAAAAATATACTATCAAGCATTAGCCCGATGCACGAACATTCTAAAGAAGATAATATATCTATTGATGAAAAAGAAGATAATATATCTATTGATGAAAAAGAAGATAATATATCTATTGATAAAAAAGAAATTGAAATTGATATAAAAAACTATATTGAAATAAACAATAACCAAAATAATCTTATATCAATAAAAGAAAATCATTTGAAAAAGGTTATTATGATTATAGGTGAAACTGGCACTGGAAAATCATCTTTTTTAAATGAATTATCTAATGCTATCGAAAATAACACTATTGATAATCTGAAAGTATATTTTAAATTATTAAATTTTTCAGATATCAACAAGGAAGTTGATGTATTGTTTAATGATAAAATTAAATTCAATTGTCAAAGTAATATTGTTCATACTAAAGTTTCAAGCATTATTAGATCTAAAAGCTCAAAAAATATAGATTTTATACTAATTGATACTCCAGGCATGGTATGTGAAAGAGATGGCTCTATTGATATGCAATTTATTGAATGTATTGAAGAATTGTTTAATTTTATTGAAAACATTGATTACTTAGTTTTTATTGAAAAATCAGATAAGATTTCTTGCCAAAGATCGATTGTGAAAACTATTTCTGAATTTATTCTACGCTATAAGAATAAAATATCTAAAGTTTTACCAGTTTTTTCTTTTTACCCAGGTTCTTTGGTTTTTGATCAAAAAAACTTTCCATTCCCTAAGGAGATGTGCTATAAAGAGATTTTTAAATGCAATAATTTGATTTTTGATTTTAGTGATGATGAATGGAAACAGATGCCAGAAAAAAAATCAAGAAAAATATATACTAAATCACAAAAGAAAATGATGAAGATTATAGATTTAATAAGTAATTAGATTTATTTCGATATATTTTAAGTGAATTTCTATTGTTAAAGATTTTAGCTTTTGATAAGTATATATAATTTATTTGATGATTTATATCAAATGATTTTATAAATTTATAGCATGTCTTCTGAATCTTACATTGGTTAAGTTACTAGCTCTTACATTAGTTAGTTTTTATTCTTAAGACAAATTCAATTATCTTCCTCATTTTTTACTATTAAAATTTTCTCATTAGTCCCTTTAAGATATTAAGTAGCCTATTTTTTTCTCAGACTTAGAGATGAAGATAGCACACTTTAAAACCTTGGAGGGGATACTTGTTAAAGCTTAAGCCCGAAGTTCAACTTGATTCTTCAAGCTAAGCGGCTACATTTTTTAATATTCCAAGGGCCTACACAATAAATATTACGTAAATGCTAGAGCAAGCACTATAGAAACTGTGAATTTAAATCTTTATAGCCTAGTGAGAATGAGTTTTGGTATAAAAACTAATAATTTTAAGCTCTTTTTTCAAGTACTTTCGTCATTTTTTGAAAAAGACAGAAATTTATTGGAAATTTAATTAATAGCATCATGAAAAGTAAATTAATAGAAATTATATCTTCAAACAGTAATTAAAATTATATTTAAACTTAAATGAAAAAGTTATATATAAAGTTCTTTAGAATTCAATATAAACTAATTTGTTTAAAGATCTATTAATTAAGGATATTTGGTCTTTTTGTAAGATTTTCTAAAGTTTTTAAGTTTTCCAGATTATTTTTTATATTTTTACTCCTAATTTTTGATGTGTCAGTAGCTTCCATAAGCTCTATAGCTTTATGAAAATGATCAGTAAGTATATATCTTGGATTTATTTCAGAAATTATTATTTCATTAGTATGAAGCTCTAAAAGTAATTTTTCCCTCTTAATATCAATCATTTTTAATGCCTTATCTGGATTTTTTAAAGTAATTGGAATAGAATAATATTTTAATATGTCTTCGATTTGTAAAGGCCCATAAACAGGCTTCTGACGCTTATGAAGATGCTGTTCTGATTCGCAACCACAAATTTTACATTTTTTTTCTAAATTCATACAAGCACAATCATTAAAATATTTTGAATTTTTTACTCTAGTAAAGTTTAGAAAACAATTTTCATGACAAACTTTATCTGAGTGTAAAGAGCAAAGTGTATTATGATAGTTTGTATCAACCCATCTTGTTACATCTATAACTTCATTAGTATAAATAAATTTTTTAATAGCATCAAAATTGTTCATGTGGGTATTTAGCTCAGAGATTATTGTCATAATGTTATTGTGACGAAAAAAAAGTTCATCATATTGCATACTAGATATAGCATTCATTTTAAAAATAAACTCGAACATCTTGCCGACTTTTGTTTTTATTTTTTTAAATTGTTTGTTACTTTTTTTTAACAACTTTGGTTTAGCAAGATATTCTTCCCTAGTATTTTCAAACACAACATTATTTAAAAAATAAAAATTTTGCACTGGGAAAGGATAATCAATATTTCTGACTTCAGAAGATTTTCCACTACCGCACTTAAAACTAGAAACAACAATCACAGAATTTTCAAAATCTCTTGGAATTATTTCTGAAATTCTCTGGATATTGTATTTTAAAAATGGAGTAAATCTATTAGTTGAATATTTTAGCATACAAATAATAGCATTAAAATGTTTTACAGATTTAGCACAATCAATAATTTCATTGGTACTTTCATCATCTTCTTCAATTCCCTCAGTTGAAGACATTCCTGGAGTATCAACAAAAAGGAGAATTTTATTGTTTGTAAGTGGGCCTGAAACCTTATAATAATGAACATTTGTTGTTTGGCTACGCAAAGTGTTTGCATCATTTCGTTCATATATTTTATCATCGAATTCTGGATTTATATTTGGGTATTTTAGACATCGTATAGCTGCTGTCAAATTTTCGACATTATTCCCAAAAACTGAATTTACTATAACGTTCAATAAAGTCGATTTTCCTACTCCAGTTTCACCTATAATTAATACACTGTAATCATAAGGTTCTATATCACTTTTTCTAACAGCTCTTGCAAAAGTTGAATTCATTTTTATAAATGTCTATATTTTTTTATAGTTAAATTAACTCTTTGGACAAAAATGGTTATATATAGATTTAATATAGTTATAAAATGTGGTTTGCATGTAGAAGTCTGTGTTCAGATATAATTATTTATATCTAATTTCATTCGGATGTCCTTTAAATAGATAATTGTTTTCTTTAATAAGAGAAAAGAACTATTAAAAAAAATGATTAAAGAAAATTGTAGAAATGATATAAAGAACTAAAAGTATGCTCTTTTTGCATAATATATGAATGATTTAACAAGGTTAGGTACTGAAAGTCTTAATCTATCTAGAAATTAATTCAGAAAATATTTATCGCCTAACAATATGCAAACGATGCTGGTAAATATTTTTAGCCTAGAATTGCAACTTGTAAAAGATTTTTGATTAATAGCGACTTAAAAATTTAGAAGTTTAATCTTTCATTGTTTACAAAAATTTGTAGACAATTTTTCATAGTAAAATTTTCAAATTATGTAAGAATAAATTAAAATTTAAGATATACAAATTTAGAGCAGTAATACTATCACTATAGTCAAAATATTAACTCTTAAAATAATCTATCAAGATTTCGGAATGTTTGCAAGTATTTTACTTATACGGTTTAAATTGCAAAGATAAATTTATACTATAAGGTATTAATTTGATTAAAAATAAAAAAGGATGAGCTATAAAAATTTGAAGACATTTTTAAATTGGGCTTTCAATTTGCAAAGATGTTTAAGTTGAAGATATATAGCTTATTAATATAGTATAACAATATATGTTAATGAAAAATCAGCTTTTTAATGTGATATCTATTCAATTTTTAATGTGTATATAAAATATTTAAAAATTATAATACTTAGTCTAAAATTTCGAATAGAAAGTAACAATTTCCTGATATATTTGTACAAAAAATGAATTAAGATAATATGATTAAAGTAACAAATTATTTAAATTCAGTCTATTATAAGTATCATTTATATTATCATCAAAGTTGCTTCCTCGATTCCGTAAAAATATTTAAAGTATGCTGATACACTTCTGAGCATCATATTATTCAAGCCAGTTCATTAATTTATACTTATTCAAAAAATATCAAGCAATTATTATATGCTTATTTTTCTAGAAAATGAAGAAATTAAAAAGACAGAACTTTATTGGAATTTTAAAAGTTAATCTGCAAATAAAATTTCTAATAGCATCATGAAAAATCATCAATAGAATTAACTAATTAAAAAATCGATCTATTAATAGCTTAAATTTTCATCAGTAAGGATTTATAAAATTCTAAGGGTTCATTAGTATTATGCGTCCCTATACGAAAATTATCACAAAGATTATATCTCGGATTTATTTCAAAAATCATTAGTTCATTAGATTGAAGTTCTAAAAGTAATTTTTTTTCCTTAATATCAATAAGTTTTAATATTTTCTCTGGATTCTTTAAAGTAATTGGAATAGAATAATATTTTAATATGTCTTCGGTTAGTAAAGGTCCCTCTATAACTTCATTGGTATAAATAATTCTTTTAATAGCTTCGGCATTACTTCTATTGGTATTTAGCTCAGAGATAATAGCCTTAATTTTATTGTGATAAAAAAGTTCTTCATATTGTATATTAGATATCGCTCTCATATTAAAAATAAACTCGATCATCTTGCCGACTTTTGTTTTTATTTTTTTAAATTTTTTGTTACTTTTTATTACCAACTTTGGTTTAGCAAGATATTCTTCCCTACTATTTTCAAACACAAAATTATTAAAAAAATAAAAATTTTGCACTGGGAAAGGATAATCAATTCTGACTTCAGAAAATTTTCTATTACCGCATTTAAAACTAGAAACAACAATCACAGAATTTTCAAAATCTCTTGGAATTATTTTTGAAATTCTATAGATATTATATTTAAATAATACATTTGATCTATTAGTTGAATATTTTAGCATACAAATAATAGCATTAAAATGTTTTACAGATTTAGCACAATTAATAATTTCATTGGTACTTTCATCATCTTCTTCAATTCCCTTAGTTGAACATGTTCCTGGAGTATCAACTAAAAGGAGAATTTTATTGTTTGTAAGTGGGCCTGAAACCTTATAGTAATGGACATTTGTTGTTTGGCTACGCAAAGTGTTTGCATCATTTCGTTTATATATTTTATCATCGAATTCTGGATTTATATTTGGGTATTTTTTACATCTTATAGCTGCTGTCAAATTTTCGACATTATTTCCAAGAACTGAATTTACTATAACGTTTACTAAAGTCGATTTTCCTACTCTAGTTTCACCTAAAATCAATACACTGTAATCATAAGGTTCTATATCATCAATGCTAACAGCTCTTGCAAAAGTTGAATTCATTTTTATAAATGTCTATAATTTTTTATAGTTAAATTAACTCTTTGGACAAAAATGGTTATATATAGATTTAATATAGTTATAAAATGCGGTGATCATTCAAAAGTCTGTGTTCAGATATAAAATATTTATATTTAATTTCAATCAGATGTCGATTGCTTTAAATAGATAATTGCTTTCTTCAATAAGAGAAAAGAACTATTAAAAAAAATTGTAGAAATGATATAAAGAACTAAAAGTATGCTCTTTTTGCATAATATATAAATGATTAGCTAGGTTAAGTGTTGAAAGTCTTAAACTCTATCTAGAAATTAATTCAGGAAATATTTATCGCAATTGTTATAACCTAAAAAAATACAAACGATGCTGGTAAATATTTTTAGCCTAGAATTGCAGCTTGTAAAAGATTCTTGATTAATAGCGACTTAAAAATTTAGAAGTTTAATCTTTCATTGTTTACAAAAATTTGTAGACAATTTTTCATAGTAAAATTTTC
>MPUH01001250.1:0-20199 GCA_001970955.1 Stentor coeruleus
ATACAAGATATACTCATATGATAGTAAAAGTTGTGATTATCGTATAAAATAAGCCTATTATATCTATAAAATATTAATCTTTGATTTATAATATACCCTAATATTTTCTATTACACTTTTTATACTAACTCTTAGCAAAAACCTTAAAACAATTCTTTCTATAAGCATACCTTTCAAAATCTTAGCAAAAATGAACAATAAATCCCCATTCAAAACACAATTTATATCCTAATAAATGGCAAGTCCTTATATCCATACAAGCACTTCAGTCCAATTACTAGACTGCTCTAATGCATGGGAATTGTTAACAATCCAAGAAAAATATTATGCTTATTACTTATCTAGAGCAAGTGTAGAAGGTAGCAAAGTGTGCTTTTTTCAAAGATCAGTTGAGTCTCCAGGGTTGTTTCTAATGTTTCAAGAAATTTTTAGCACAGAAAACCTTCAAGATAAAGTTAAAGAAGCTGGTATTTGTGATGAGGATTGGGCTAAATTTAAAGCTTATGCTGCAGGTGTTTATGTTAATGCAGGGAATTTTAGAAGCTATGGCGATACTAAGTTTTTTCCTGAGGTGGCAAAAGAGAAATTTGAAGAAGTTTTAAAATTATGCAAAAGTGAGAGAGTTGATAAAATATGGGAAAAAATCGGTAACTTGGTTTATGATAACTCTCCTGAAAAATCATCATTGAACTTTGTTGATAAAGGTGGAGTAACAAGTTATTATTCAGCTAATATTGTGTCAGAAGATGCAGAATTAGTCAAAGAATTTTTGATGAGCAAAAATCTTACAGACGTGCATGTAAATAGTCGATTGTGGAAAGTGGGTGATATTTTAGAAGTAAAAATCGCTAGCGACTCAAACCACTACTTAAATATCGTTGGTACCTATGAATATAAAGGTAGGACTATAAAAATTTCTAATGGAGACTATGCAGTTTTTATGAAAAGAATTGTAGATAATTTATCTCGTTCCCTCCCCTACTGCGCAAATTCTCACCAGGAATCCATGATCATAAACTACANAATAAAAATTTCTAATGGAGACTATGCAGTTTTTATGAAAAGAATTGTAGACAATTTATCTCGTTCCCTCCCCTACTGCGCAAATTCTCACCAGGAATCCATGATCATAAACTACATAAAACACTTTCTCAATGGCGATATCAATTTACATAAAGACTCCCAAAGAGATTGGATTAAAGACAAAGGTCCAGTAGTTGAAACCAATATTGGGTTTATCGAAACTTATGTCGACCCGCTAAACATCCGCGCTGAGTTCGAAGGCTTTGTAAGCATAGTCGATAAAAAAATCAGTAGTCGTTTCGCAGAACTCGTCAATCGTGCTGAAGAAATCCTCCCAAAACTCCCATGGGGTCCTATTTTTGAAAAAGACACTTTCCAATCCCCAGACTTCACCAGTTTAGATGTTGTAACATTTGCCAGTTCTGATGTGCCAATTGGTATAAACATTCCAAACTATGATGATATCCGAAATAAAGATGGTTTTAAAAATGTTAATCTAGGTAATGCATATCCTAAAGTAACAAAATCAACTTTACAATTCCTAAGTAGTGAAGACTCAGATTTAGTATCAGAAATGTATTTTTCAGGAGAAACTCTAGCTGTTGCTCTTCATGAATTATTAGGTCATGGTAGTGGTAAATTACTTCAAGAAAATGAAGATGGGACCTTTAATTTTGATATAAACGCTATAAATCCTGCTACTGGTGAGAAAATTGATACCTGGTATAAACATGGGGAAACATGGAGTTCGAAATTTACAGACCTTTCAAGTGCATATGAGGAATGCCGAGCTGAAACTATCGCTGTGTATTTAAGTTACTTTAAAGAACCATTTGATGTTTTTGAAATAACTGAATGGGAAAAAACTAGGAATATGATGTGGCTGTATATGGTTTATGCAGGGATTAAAGGGCTTTTGGTGTATAACCCTGAGAATAACAAGTGGGGACAAGCTCATTGTTGGGCGAGATATGTGATATTTAGAGTTATGAGAGAAGCTGGGGATGGATTTTTGACTGTAGAATTCACTGAAGATGAGCAGTTTTTAATTAAGATGGACTTTGCTAAGATCCATAGTGTTGGGTTTCCAGCGGTATCAGAGTTTTTGAAGAAACTTCATTGTTTTAAGAGCACTGGAGATGTTTGTAGAGGTAAAGAGTTCTTTAGTCACTATTCGTTGTTTGATGATGAAGCTAAGAAAATGAGAGATATTATTATTACTAATCAAAAACCTAGAGGAATAGAAGTGCAAGTTAATGTGGTTGTTGAGAATGGAATACCAGTGGTTAAGAAGTATGATGAAAGTTTTGATGGGATTATTAGGTCATTCCAAGAGAGGTTTAAAGATTATGATGAGGAGATGCTTAGATTTTGGCAAAGTGACTTTGAAAGTTGGTAGTAAAAATAGGTTAGTTTAAGTGATGGTTTGATTTAATTATGAAGTTTCAGGTTTTTAGATTTTATAAGGAGGCTTCGGTTTATATTGAGTTTGGAAAAGTTTGAGAATAAGATTTTATTTAAAGATAGTGGAATTAGTTTTTAGAATATAAAAAACTCATTCTAAAAAGCATATTATTATAACTAGTTTTATTCAACTGGGGGTCTATCATATACATACTTCCGTTTTAAAGTGTCAAAAATGTACCAAACTGAAGAGAAGGCGATTGATCTTTCTACAATTCTAATATTGAGCCCGGTTGTGAAGCCAAGCATTCCTTCATCCTTGTATATTGTCTTAAAAGCATGAAATATGTTTTTATAATCAAACGAAGCATTACCACTAACATATGCAAACTGTTTCCGGGTCTTAATAATATCGAATGGCTGTGTAATCAAAGTTGCCGTGAATCCAGCCATCCCCCCACTAATCATCGATACAAAGCTCGAGTTTCCTAAATACCCCTGTAAAAACCTATAATATTGGTTAAAAAACGAATACGCAAGCGCAGAAAAAGGCAAATCTCTTAATAATGCAGGGCCAATTCCCCTATAATATCCTTTAAACCCTTCATCCTTATAAATATGCTGTATTCCATCCCAAACATTTTTATATGGATTGGCTTGTGGGGCTTCCATTCGTACTTTTATAACACTTAATGGAGACAAAGCTAAACTTGTAAGTGTTCTTGATAAAACTGCAACAATACTGTCATGTAGAAATTGACTTGCTTTTGAATTGGACTGAGATATTATTGACTTGAACTTTTCCATCAAAAAAAACGTAAACCCTGAGCCGAGAAAAGATTTGTAAGCTGCAGGCCTTAGTCCTCTCCAAAACCCTGAAGGTCCGTATTGGTTATATACAAACCTAAAGGATTTCGAAATCGTCATAGGCTTGTTAATAGTCAACACGTTGGTCTTGATTACGTCTAAAGGCTGAACTACGCATGATGTTATCATTCCTGCTGCAGATCCACAGAGGAAAAGAGCTGTGTTTTCCATTAACTATATACTAATCATAGAGTCTTTACCACTCATATTTAATGATAAAATGCCTGCAGTTGAATAGAAAAGTTAATAGAATGATAGTGAGATTTAAATTTGAGATTTTGATGATGATTTCGATGTTTGGAGATTGAAAATTTTGGAAATGGGGTTTAAGAAAATTTGTTAGAGAGATCAGATCTACGCAATAATTATATAAAGAATGGGCTAATATTTAGTATTTAAATGATGCTTATTTAAAAACAGGATTATATGATGTGATATGCATGTTATAGGATGATATAATATGTGTAGGCACAATATGGTATTTATACTCCAATAACTACATCCTTCACTTTTTATTAATAAATCTTGGGGCAGTTATTCATTAAGATATCTCAAATAAAAACACTATAAAGCATCATAAATTTTACAATAAAAACTATAAAAATTATTAAGCATAGCTTTATACTTAAAAGTACATTTTTTTATTATATCAAAGCAATTTATAAGATTTAAATAGTCTAAATAAGACTTAAAATGATTTTGTGTATAGATAATATATAGATTTCTTATATATTAAAATAAAATATTATCTTTCACGAAAAGCACTTCGAAAATATCTTCTTAAAGCAGAAAAAAACAGATTTCGATTCATTTAAAGTGCTTTCTGATGTTTTTATATCACTTTTTCTTGTTGTTTCTGTGTATATTTCTGTATTTGCTGGCTCGTTATCTGCATGTATCATATTCTGTAGTATTTTTTCTCTCTTTTGTTGCTCTTTAAGTCTTTCTTGGATCTCTATTTTGATTTGTTCAATCTGCCCATCATGATATGGATAAAGTGTACCTATAGAATTTGAAGTTTTATGCAATGACAATATTGAAGTGTTGCCTATAAGGGTTGATGTTGTTCTTCGCTTTTCATAAGGGTTTTTGTAAGAATACAAAGATTTTTTATGCCCGTGATGAGATTTCATTAATTATTTGCATAACATAATTTATGTAAATTGAATTTTTATGTATAAAAAGATATAAGGCTTTGTTGTAAAGATATGGCGTATATTGGATTAAGGGTTTTAAATAAAATTATGCTTTAGCTTGTTTGATAAAATTTGGAATTTTTTTTTGGTTATAGAAGGTATTTAATTGGGTTGACTTTATTATTGATTTTTGGAATAATAGCTTTTTTGGGTTTGGATTAATGTTTAGGAAAGGAAAAAATAAATCTAGATTTGCTAAGTCTAGGAAAATGCTAATACTTTTAGTATGTTTGCATGCTATGAATATTAACATCTTTTTTTAAATATACGATTTATCAACTTAATATTTATATCCTATGCAAATTATTTGTTTTCCTGCTCATACTATACCCAGTTTTTTTTCTCAAAAATTTTGAAAAAAAATCAATGATGACAATAAATCTTTCAGAATGAATATATTAATTGCCAAAACTAATTAATAAACTATGATAAAGTCTAATATAGAGATATATGAAGTAATTTTTCGCATACTGATATTACATGTGCACCTGGAGGTTTTAAGCATACAATGCAAAATATACAGTTTAAATCGCATACGATCTTTGCTTCTGCATCAAACTCAAATAAGTGATTTTTATTGAATGGGCATATTATCTTATCATGATATGAATTGCAGTGCAATTTTTTCCAGGGTGAACAAATTTTTTGCATAATGAGCAACTTATATAGCTACACTTGCAATTAAATGCAAAATATTTGACTTGTTCTTTACGCCCGCATTTAGAGCAGAATCTGAATAAAAATTACCCCATGATTCCAATTTTTTTAAGTTCTTCAGGAATCCTGACCTGCTTTATAGGATTCTCTGTTTCCTTTGACCATTTTATTTTCATCAATATTAGTGCCTACGTAAGTATTTGCATTATTTCCTCCTGAATTTGAAGCACTTCTTTCATTACTATTAGGGTTTATATTACTTATAGTTTTTGGAATATTTTTATCAAAGTTGGGAGTTTCTGAATTTCTTAATTGTGATGATAATCTTTGAATTTCTTCATTTATTATTAACTGCATCCTTTGATTTTCTTCATTTATTAGCTGCATCCTTTGAAACTCTTCATTTATTAGTTGCATTCTTTGATATTTGCAGCATTGATCTAAACACGTAAAATGACCTTGTTTAAAAAATTCANGATGAAATAATGCATTTAGTTGAAAATTGCAGCATTGATCTAAACACGTAAAATGACCTTGTTTAAAAAATTCAAAAATGCATTTAAAGCAGTATGGGTGATGATTATTAACCTGAACATCTGGAATATCAAGGCATAAACTACAAAAGTGAAATCTTGGCTGGTAATTTTCTACACTAAATCTTCTAATAGTCTTATAATAAATCCAGCAGTTATCATACATATTAATAGTGTAAATGCAGTCCAGGCAGATAGAATATTTTAGCTCTTCTTTATACGTTGTAAGATTTGTGCATTGAGAGCAAGGATATAGAGATTTCACTGTTATAAGATGATATGAATTGCATACTTTACAAAAAATTCCTCGTTTTATACAATTATTTTCTTGTGCTATCTGGGTATTCTTCTTATAACAAGCATAGTGAATGAAACAATTGCATTCAGTAAGAATACTATCTTGTATTGTAGCTGCTTCATTACATTGCAAGCATCTCGGAATTTTTTTTTGTTCTATAAACACTTTAAGTTCTTCAGCATTTGATTTCTGATATATTTTTGGGACAAAAACCTTAAATTTATAATAATTCCTTCGTTTATTTGAAATAAGGCTTTTAAAATCGAGGTTTAAAATATATTTTTATAAAATTTCAATTTCTTTGGGTAAATAATTGTCAACTATTTTTGGAAAAACTTGGGGCATATGTTTTTCTTCTTCAGTATTCAATAATTTATTTGCATGGGGACTCGGCCGTTTAAATCCTTTGCTGGGTAAATAATTGTCAAATATTTTTGGAAAAACTTGCGGCATATGTTTTTCTTCTTCAGTATTCAATAATTTATTTGCATGGGGACTCGGCCGGTTAAATGATTTTTGAAATTCAGGGGCTGGAATAATATCATTTGAATTTGAAAAATTAGTGCCTTGCATTTTTGATACAGGATTATATGGAGTAATAATTTTATTTATGGAATTTTCCAAACTTAAAAAATCAGGTCGATTATCTTCATTAAAAGTTAGCATAGAATTCAGTAAGTTTTTAATTGGATGACTATAGTTCAAAGCAGTAATTCTAGTATAAAGTTTTGAATTATAATGATTTTCATTTGTAGTTCCAAGCTCTTCTATATCTTGTAATGATGCCATAAACAAAAATGTAAGGCCTAAAGAAAAAACATCAGACTTATAAGCATTATGGGTAAAGCCAGGTGTAGGAATATTTTTGTTAATGCTTTGGTAAGCATTTCTCAGAGCAGGACTCAAATAAGCTGGAGTTCCGGCTATGGTATTGCTTCCTTTTTCAGTTTTAAATGCGCATCCCAAGTCAGAAATTATATAATGACCTTTTTGGCGTAGAATATTTTGAGGCTTTATATCTCGATGCGCAACAGATTTCTTTTGCATATAAGAAAAGCCTTCAATAAGCTCTTTAAAGCTTTTAATCAGTGCTTCTTCTGGCCAAAATTCTCTTCTTAGCATTCTTTTCTTGATTTCTCCTTGGAGATCTCCATCATTAAAATAATCCATAACAAAAAGAATGTACTCAAATCCATTTAAGCCTCCAAGAAGAGCTCCACGAATTTTGATTATGTTTGGGTGGCTCATTGTCGCCATAGCAAAAGCTTCTCTTAGCAAATTGGTGCCTTCAACAAGTGAGGAAATAATTTGCTTTTTTACGACTAATACTTTACCGTCTACAAATTTAGTCAAGTAAATAAAGATTCTCCCAGCATTTTGATATAGAATTTGTGCAGAATTTAGATTAAGCTCAGCTTCGGTGAAAACTTCCATTTATATTCAAGAGAATCCTATAAGTGATGCATCAAATTAGCTTCAAATGTTGAAAGTATAATCAATTATATGCAAGATTTTTTACAGATAGCATTTGTGTTAATTTGTTTCCACTTCTTAAAGCTCTCTGCAACTCACAAAAAAAATTTTCGGTGAAAATTAAAATTATAGACAATTTTTGGTATCTGTAAAATACTTGAATTTTCTAACTAAATTGATATAACTTAGCTATTAAAATATAATCTAAGGTTTTAGTAATTATTTACTAGAGTCCACAACACAAAATAAGTAATCAGTGACAAGTTTTCTTATAGCATATTTTTTTGCAATAAACAAACTCTTGCCCCATCACTAGTATAAAGCTTTAAATCCCCTCAGTATGTACTATATTTATAATAAAGAATTCAGTCTATTGAAGTCTTACTTAAATGGGCTTATGCTTAAATTCCTCTGCAAGACATAGGTAAAAATTCAGCATCCAAGCAAGAGCTCAAAGACTATATTTTCAACCCTTTCAGTACTTAAGCCAGTAGTAAGAGCTCAGCACTTAACGAAAGCACTTCCCTATTGAGCCAATATACGTCTTTTTGGCTAAAAATACAAAATTCAGTTTTATTCATGCATTATTATTATGTATTTAAATCTAGCTACGGTTAGTCTGGCTACCTATCAAAGCACGATCACTCATTATATTCCTCTCAGTAGATGGTGGTACCTCATCTGCTCCTGGCCTTACTATAGGTACAGTTTCTGTAGTCTCTTTATTACAATATCTGCATAATGATGTGCACATAAACACTAAAATAAATATCCCAATAAAACTCAATAATATAAACACGACAACATTAGTCAGACTATATTGCACGCTAAGTATAAACCCTTCAGTCAAAGTTGTAGATGGGTTAGATACTGTAAAAATAACTTTATAATCTTTAACTTCATCAGGGACTCGGCCTTTAATGAACAAAGGTCCAAGGCTTATTTCATATGCTTTAATAGACTCTTCAATGCCTAGTATGAGAAATGAGTTATGAACTTCAAGGGCTTTTATAGGAGAAAATACTGAAATATCAGAGTTTAAAAGGATTAGACGAGAAATTACAGAAAGCGTACTTTGGAAACCACAGTATATGAATTCGTTATCCATTTTCAGATATTCACAAGTTGAGGTGTTGTTGTAATGGACTTGGTGATTATTGTGGGTGTTAATTTCTATGATGCCGTCGATTATGAGGTATATATCATATCCAGATATCAGGTTTCCAGTTATGTTGTAAGTGTTTATAAGACTAAGGGCAATGATGCTGAATTCTAGTATTCCGTTAAGTTTGTCAAGAGCAAAAACTCTATCTCCTTTGTATGTACTTTTTATATCTAAATGAGCTAGGGACATATCTTTGGCTAATAAATAACTCTCGATTTCTATCAAGCCTAAATCATAGTCTGTAATTGTGTATACAAAAACACCAGTTCTCTTAAACACAACAATTTTATCAGCAACTACTTCTATAGACTGTATATACTCAGAGTCTTCTACCACTGATACTATCACAGGGTACAAATTCGTCGTAACTTTAATCACAACAAAACTCTTGCTATCATAAAGTACAATAAGCTTATCAGCTTTCATTTTCTTATACCTGTTCAAAATTGGGTCTCTAAAACGCTGGATGAATTTCGGTTTCCAAAAGACTTCAAAATTGAATATTAATAATCCATCATCCATAAGGGCATACACTCTTGAATCAACTAATACTATGGTTGTAACGTTTTTAGAATATCCAGATTCAAAAACACTTACTTGAGATGACTCAATTTTCCGGTCTGTAATTTTTAAAAAGTCAGGGGTGAGAATTGCTGCTTTGGTTATGATATCGCTAAAGTGATCGTCAATTTGCAATGAAAATATTGAATTTCTTGTACAGGCTTGCTTTATGAATGGGTCTAAGAGTTCGAAAGCACTGCATAAAGATAATAATAAAATAATCATTACTTATATTAAACCATTATTTATAGTATTAGAAGAGCTTTGAGGAGATTTTTGCATTTTTTAATGGGGATTTGTGATAATTTATAAGATGGATATACTGATTTTTGCTAGAATTTTTAGTTGTTTTAGGANGTGATAATTTATAAGATGGATATACTGATTTTTGCTAGAATTTTTAGTTGTTTTAGGATTTTATGCTATTATTGATGAGGTTGAGAAATTAATTTTGTTTATTTGATGCTTTAATGTTTGGACTACGCTTTTTGTATAAACAACTTTTGAGTTAGATATTTTAGGATATGATTATGATATAAGATTGGTAATGAAGGTTTCGATTAATTCATAAAAATAGTTATTTTTATATAAATTAAAGTAGGGTTAATGAATGAGTTTATATGTAGCAAAGTTATTATTAATATAAGTTTTTAAAGAACTTGCATAATGAATTCTTTAAAATTTTCTATAGTTGCAGATGAATTTATGAATTATTATAGATAAGATTTAATAAATATTAAGAAATAGAATGCATTTATAATAGTTTAAGAGTTGGGCTAATTAGAGATGCTAATTTTTTATTCGGAAAAAGGAAATTTTATTAATAACTTCACTAAGAAAAGCACAAGCTTAAAGTGTATTTTATTATTTATATGAATTACTAATAAAGCTTTAACTTTGATTTAATAGATGAGCGCTATACAAAAATTATTGTCTATATCAGGTTAATTCTTAAGATATCAGCCTAAAATAATAAATGGTTATACCAGCTATACCGCAGATTATAAAAATTCTTGGCTTGATTTTTTTTCTGTGGCTTAGCTTATTTATCATGTTGTTGTATTTCTACGACTCTGAGAATAATACATTTGAAGTTTATTTTGAAGACTTCACATTGTACTCTGAATTACTCTTTGATCACTTAAAACCTGAATGCATAGATTCTGATGAAGTCCATTCACATATTCTATCAAGAGATCAGCGTGAAGAAACTCCATCATATGTGCCAATCAGCTATGGCTTCGACAGCTACAACGAAAAATCATTTTTCCAATTTAAATCCTACGACAAATGCAATTTCAACTCAATTTTTACCCTTATCAACAACACTTATTATATAGCAAAGCCCAACAATACCGAGCTTTTAGTAATTCAAGGTTGTAACAGAGATGAGGAACAATTTGGAGGAGGTAAACTGGAATTCCCTATAATCTTCCCAGAAGACAACTTTACAATCAATGATAATTGCGAATATTTTTATGCAAGACATAGTAATAGTTCTGGAAATGCAATGCTTAGAAATGTTTATAAACAAGAATATGCATCAAAAGCAAAAAATATATCTGAAGCAATAATAAAAAGTTCAGGAACCACAGAATTTCGGCCTCTAACTGTTGTGATGTTTGTTATTGATAGTGTATCTAGACAAGGGCTTTATAGGAATTTGAAAAAGACAATTCAATGGATAAATGATGATGTGGTTTCTAGTGATGGAGATTATGCAAAGGATTTTGTGGTTTATGATTATAAACTTATTAATGCGATTGAAGCTTTTACTGTGCCAAATCTTGTACCTTTATTGTATGGGATATCAAAAGAACAGGCTTTGAAAAAATTAGTTTCTGCTAATAATGATAAGATAGAGGATCAGCATAAATTTACTATGCTTCAACAGAACTATTCCTTATTTAGCCATTTTAAATCATTAGGATACGTGACAATGTTCTTAAACGATGTAGTCACAGATTATCTTTCCAAAGTTACAGGCCGGAAAATACTATCCGATCATCAAGCTAGTAATTTCTGGAAACTCGGCAAAGAATATTACCAATACGACGACTTCAATAATAACGATCAATGTATAGGGGAGTATCCTCCACATTACTATTCCTTAAAATACCTATCAGAATTCTTAAAAAACTACCAAAATTATAATCGTTTTGCCTATGTTCATATAAACACAGCCCATGCTGGTATAGGTACAAGGCTAAACATTGCAGATTCTGACTTCAAAACCTTTTTTCAAGACCTACTTCAAATATATAAACAATCAAAAGAAGATATTTTATTTGTATTTATGAGTGATCATGGAACTTCAAGAGGAGATTTTATAGGTTTAAACAGTTTAGCTGAAAGGGTCAACCCTTTTCAATTGATTATAAGTAACAAAAGACTCATAAAATCTTTGGATGCCCAGAAGTATTTGGAAATTAATACACAAAGGCTTGTATCAAGATATGATATTTATAGAAGCTTAAAAAATATAGCTTGGGTCCCATATAGAATGATGAATGATAGTATTGATGAAGGAATTTATACAGAAATCAAGTCTGTTAATATTTTTAATAAGGAGATTTTTTTTAATAGGACTTGTGATGATGCTGGGGTTAAGGAAAATTTTTGTTTGGCTGTGAAATTTGAAGATATTGATCCTATTAGTCTGGCTACAAATGATATTACTAAATTTGCGGTTTTGGAAAGCATTAATATGATTAATGCAGTTCTGGGGAAGATTAACTGCCAAAAGTATTCTTTGAGGATAGTTTTTAGGATACAGAAATTGCAGATGGAGAAGGATAAAGATTTACCTAATACCCATTATCTTATACAGTTTGGGGTTAATGAGAACCCTAACGCTGTCTTTTTAACACATATGACTCACGGTTATCAAAATCAATATATTGGAATCAACGAAAAAAAGCCTTTCCAATCTATCAAGCGAGTATTTGTTAAAAAAGAAGGGAAATCTTATTACTATAGTGTGACGAAAATTTGGTCTGTATCACGCTTGGATCCAACATCTTATAGTACCAATCTTAGAAAATGTGGAGAAAGCATTAAATTTTCTAATAA
Organism: Stentor coeruleus; assembly: GCA_001970955.1. Classification (NCBI taxonomy): domain Eukaryota; phylum Ciliophora; class Heterotrichea; order Heterotrichida; family Stentoridae; genus Stentor; species Stentor coeruleus. The sequence goes on from MPUH01001250.1 coordinate 12,250, forward strand.
TTTTATATACTCAGGAATATCAAAAAATTGTTTAGAAACATGCAAAAGTGAAGGTCTTAACTGCACAACACACAGCTTTTCTACAACATTATCTGGATACTATGAGAAAATGGGATTCGATATTGAAAAAGTTGGAACTGGGAGCTCAATAGAATTGTATAAGACTATAGTAGAATTTGGTTCTGGAGATAGCTGTACAATGATGTATAACAAAGGCACTGGAATATGCCAATGTACACTTAAGGAACTTTTATAGGGTTAGTAAATATAAGTTACATTTATTTTCTGAAAATTTCTCCTCAACTAGTTTGCAGCATTTTTCCTTTATCGATTCAGCTCCATCTTCAAACTTTGATCTGTGATTCTATTATAATGCATAGTTAACTGATATATCAATGGCATAATTTTCCTAGACGATATTACATTATCGAGTTTTATTGATGCATTAAATTTGCTAACCTCAATTTGCGAAATTTTTTTCTCTTTAATTTTTGCATGATCTCTTACCCTATCTACATCTTCATAGTAGATTTTAGAATTTTGTGCATAGCCGCGAGGAGATAATTTATTATATAATGAAGAAACTTTACCTATAACTTGCTAATAATTTTTTTCCATATTATGATTGTGGTAAGTTGGCAAGGAACTAAAACGTTATCTAGGATAGTGTCTTATACTAAATTCATTGTTGCTATTATTTTCCATTTACAGTTTATTTAGATGAGGTCTTTGAGGATATATAATGTTGGATTTTTGTGAAGGGTTTGGTTAATGGACATTATTAGAAAAATTATCATGGATGATAAGAAATTAGCTAGTTCGGCAAGAAGGCAGATTGGTAAGGAAAATAAAATCAAAGATGCTGAGCTTATGAAAGAACTAATGAAACAGGAAAGGAGGATGTATTGGGAGGATTATAGAGGGATGTTATATCGAAACTTTAAATCAGATTTCTATATAGGTATGGGAGTAAGTACAACACTTGCTATAGTAGTGAGAAGTGTTGTAATTTTCCCATTGGTCATGTCTACTTTCTTCACATTTGAAGCGGGCAGAACATGGATTCAAGTACCAAGACCTACCTATGACTTTAAAGATGATTAGAAATTTTAGTAAATGGGTTAGAGGAAATTTCATGCATATAGTAAATTCTACAAACCCTTCTATCTTAAGCTCATTAGTAATAAGCAATCCTTCTATTATTTACATATATAAAAGCTTTTTATCATATAATATGATAATAAAGCAATTATCAATCTACTAGAATGTTATAAAATATATCCAAATAAATTTTAATTACATAAGCCTCATCAAAAACTCTAATTTAGTATTATTATATAGCATAATAGATTCTAACATACAATTACAATATAAAAATTCTATAAATCCTAGCATATATATAACTATACGAAAAAGTATAACATTAAAGCACTTAGCTATAAGAAATTCAAACTAAATATCCTTAACATATTGAATATGCTTATCTAAAGTAATTGACGTAATAATATCTTAGTAAAAATGGGAAAGCGGAAAAGTTCTCGTAAGGTACAAAAGGCACCTAGACCCAAGCTTGACAGAGTTTTTGATTGTCCCTTCTGCAACCACAACAAAACTGTCGAGATAATGTTCAAAAAACAAGAACACAAGGCCAGTATTAGCTGTCGAGTTTGCACAGTGTCATGGGAAACCAAAACAACAGCTTTGACAGAAGCTATCGATGTCTACAGTGACTGGTTAGATGCCTGCGAACAGGTAAATAGTTCTTAATAATTGATTTCTTGTTGAATTTTTATCATAAGATTAGTTTTGAATACAAAACTCTATATAAAAATTTATGTTTTATGAACTTTTATTAGGAGGCTATCAGTTTAGTATTTGAAAAGATTTTATGATATATGTTTGCTCTAGAATTTAGCATTAACATTCTACTAATTAAGAAAGCTAGTAATACTTTTCTTAATTTATCATTATATTCCTGTCACATATGCAGATTTCGTCGAGCATCCTTTTCTGCAAATAAGCAATTTTATGTGGACTTATATGATTAAACTTCATAAAAAGCCTTATATAATCTGCAAAGCTATAGAATTCAAATAATATCCATCACTACCAATCTTAATCTGATTAAGGGTATCCTTTGCCATTTTCTGTAAATTCATCTTATAATCTTTCTTAGTTTTATTCTTTAAGAAACTAAAATTAGTCAACATATTAATTAAGATTGATAAAACTATTTATTTTAAGATGTGCTTTACTAAACCACAAAAGGAGTAGAGTAATTAGACATGATTTAAGGCATAATCATTTGATTTTCAAGTAAATCTGAAAGAAAAAAATTTAAAAATAAAATTACTCAGAACAGCTTTAGAAAACGAAATAACTATACTTGAAATTGAATCCTATATATATCCTCATTCATATCTATTCTAAATAAAAGCTCTTAACCCCTTATTTTTTCAATTCATTAATTCAACATCAAAACCCTCCAGCAAAAATTCTAATCATTAATTGGCTTTGTGTAAAAAAAATAATTACGATACAAAGATTTATATATAAAAATAGCCTCTAGTATTTAAAAATCATAATATACAACTATAAAATTACTACAAACTTGAATATATTAAGTATCTTAAAAACCATAAGCACCTTCTATTTTCACAAATTCTCTAAACCTCTGCAAACAAACCGTATGATCTTCATAGTTGTGCCTATATTGAATTCCATTATAAACTAAACCAATATGGAAAATTGTTACTTAAAACTCAAGGACTTTTGCCAAAATTCATCAACAGTAGTCGAATACTTCCTGATAGTTGGGATAAATCACTCAAGTTTACGTGAAAATATTGAAGAACATCATATACTAACCCCTATAATCCTATCCCAATTTCCCCCATTCAACCGTAATGAAGTCCTTATCCCCGAATCAATCCCAATATTTTGCTTTCCATGGGGTATGAGTATATCTAGAAGCCAACAATTCCCTTCAGTGTCTTATCTTTTACTTACAGACGAAAAAGGAAATAAACTATTTTGCACATCTTTAAAGATATGGGAACTTGCTGAAGAGCCTTTTGAATGTACGGAATCTACAATAAATTCAAGGAAAAGCTATAGTGTTTTAGCAGATGAAATATTTTATGTGCCCAAATGTATTGTTATTGTATCTAAACTAGCTTTTTTTGAAACTTTTGAGAGGATTCTTTATAAAATATACAAGCTTACATTGACCCCGATACCATCACCGATTGAATGGTTTATTGGGCATTTGGTATTACTAGTTCCAACTCCACCCCGTGGCCATTTATGTGTAGAGTATAAACTTGGGGATCTAGATTGCGATTTTAAATTGCCTCCACTTAATAAACTCCCTCTACTGGATATAAACCTTGGGTGCCTTTTTACCTACCTAAGCTTAGAAAACGTGCTTAAAGTCTTCACATGCTTAGCTTTAGAGCAATCAACAGTTTTCTTATCAGCAAACGACGCTAATCTATCTTCCTGTTGCATGTCCCTTCTTTCCTTGCTTTTCCCATTTCAATGGAGTCTAGTCTGTGTTCCAATCCTCCCTGAACTCTTATTAGACTATCTTTATTCCCCAGTAAGTTTCATATATGGTCTCAACATAAAATTCAAAGAAGAAGTCTATATCCGCGGTGATGAAAATTTATTTATAGTCGACTTAGACAACAATTTAGTCTATTCTAATGCCCAATCCTTAAAAATTTCTAATGAAAAATTTTCACCTATAACAATCCCTCCTCTACCTCTTCATTATGGTAAAAAACTCAATAAAAAGCTCCAGAAAATCCTAGATGCCTATGAAATACAGGAAAATAAAATTTTTACTACAGAAACTTGTGAGAGTATTCGAGACGCATTTTTTCAGTTCTTTGTAGCAATTTTGAAGAACTATAAGAAATATATGAATTTCGGCAGTGTAGCTGATAATGGGAGTTGCTTTGATGAAATTGGGTTTATTAAAGATGCTCCTGATAATGCAAGAGGGTTTTTTATAAGATTTTTTAAAACTCAGATGTTTGCGAATTTCTGTGAAACTAGGATGCGGCCTTTGAATATTGAGGAACACTCTGAAAGTTTATTGTTTGACGAATATATACTAGCTAAGCTCAATAGGTCTAAGCTAAGATATAGTAAATACCCAACACCTTTTATCAATGATACTTCACAAATATGGAAAAATTCTTATAAGGTGCCGGAAATAACTATTTTGGCAGAAATGAATAATTTCGTATATGATCGTTTTCCTTATTTTAACTTTGAAGTGTTTAGTGAGTACCCATTGCCTAGAGAAAAACCCCCAAAGTACTCAGAGTCTATAGATTTCCAGTATTCAAATCATACAGAAATTACTCAAAAGCATGTTACTGAAGAGGAAATGGTGTACTTGTGCTGGATTGAAATATGGGCTTCATGTCTTTGGTATCAAGATGAAAACGAACACAATCTGAGGTTTAAAGAGCTCATATCAACATTGAGAGCTTTGAGGAAAATTAGCACTTCCGCTTTGACTTCAAGTTATAAAATACTGCTGGAAGCATCAGCTAGGATTAATCCTAGCCTTGGAATGCCAATTTTTAAAGAAATGACTGACTCGCAAGTCATGGTCGATGCAGCAACAGTGCATTTACTACAGAGGATTTTAAGCCTGTCAATAAAAAAAGACCAAAAGCATGCTGTGAAAAACACGGGTAACAGTATTTTCTATACAAGCAGCCCAATCAACGAAAATTTCATGCAGAACTCCTACCGCCGACGAGTTTTCACCAAAGCTAGCGATCACCACATCTTCGCTAAACAAGAACTCTGTTTCCTCATTAAAGAAACCTGTAAAAAATGTCACAAATTCCTAACCATTACTGAAATCAAATCAGGCTGGCAAAATACTGCTTATGTCTTCGAATCAGCCTGTCCAGGATGTAAAGAAAAATATATCCCAAGTTTACGTATCCGTATAGGTCTCGAAGTAGGTCATGAACAAAAAACATCCAATCGTGAAAATACAATTTTTGCTTCCCCAATAACTTTGCGTGCTATGATAAAAGATCTTTTAGATGATCAGAAAAACAAATTCAGACTAGAAATTGATCTAATTAGAATATACAATCCGATAATATTTTGGAATCTTATATGGCATTTTAATAACTTAGATTTACCTTTTGAGTTAATGCTTCCATATGAACAAGATGTAATTGACGTGAAAAACTCATTTGTCATAGTTGGTGAAGAGGTTGGGAAGAATTTAAAGGTTGATAAAGAGGTGCAGACTGATTGGAATTTGGTGAATATAGACCAAGCCATAAGGAAGTATAAAGAAACTATTAGTAAAAATAAAGATGTTTAATTGTAAGTACGTTTATTTAGAGGTCTTCGTTAGATGCCTCAAGGACGTGATCGAGGCCATCCCATGGTTCGACGCCTTTAATTTTAGGGAGCTCTTTGTANGATAAGGAAGTATAAAGAAACTATTAGTAAAAATAAAGATGTTTAATTGTAAGTACGTTTATTTAGAGGTCTTCGTTAGATACCTCAAGGACGTGATCGAGGCCATCCCATGGTTCGACGCCTTTAATTTTAGGGAGCTCTTTGTATTCTGTCAAAGGTATGCTTCCTCCAAGGATTTTTCTAATAAACGTCTGCATTTTTAGGGAGCTCTTTGTATTCTGTCAAAGGTATGCTTCCTCCAAGGATTTTTCTAATAAACGTCTGCATTTCTTCTGCAATAAAAGCACTTCTCATAATAGCGAATCTGTTTTTCGATAAAGACAAGGCAACAACTGAAGGGAATCCAAAGCCTAATCCAATCATTGTCTCAAGTTTATAGAAATCACCAGCTTGTACCCATAAAAATCTTATAGGTTGTCCTCTATAACCTTTAGCCACATCACTCAAAACCCCAATATATTTATTTCTTTCATTAGCCGAACTATCATAAATATGTGGTAAAAAGGCAAGTATGCATACAGCATCCTGACATGTTTCTGTGAGGACTTTTTCTGATACTAATTGTTTCATTGATGGACCTTTTCCTAGTGTATCAAGTTTGGCAAAGGCTTCTTTAACTAAAATACTTGCATCACGGCCACCGTTATAGTCTTCAGGTTGGCTAGCGCCTGGGATAAAGAATTTTAGTGTTGGGTAACCTTTGACACCATATTTGCCTGCTAGACCTGAGTTTTCTGTTGCATCAACTTTACCGAATTTTACACTGCCTTTTGCTTGAGATGCAGCTTTTGCCCAGTCTGGAGCGAGTTTTTTGCAATGTCCACACCAAGGAGCATAGAACTCTACGAACCATAGGTCGTCACTAGCTAAAACTGTGCTATCGAAGTTACTATCAGTAAGAACTATCACATCATCGTCATTTACAGGTTCGTTTTGTTGCTGTTGCTGTTCTTGTCTAGGTTTTTCAGATCCAGAATTACTTTCAGCTTTAACTCCAAGGCGCTTATTAGCTATTTGTTGAGCTTTTTGAATCATGAAATTCACTATATCTTTAGAGTTACGGCCTGAGTCATAGTCTGTAGGAGAGCTTTTGTTCTCGCCGAAAAATTTAATAGTAGGAAATCCTTGGATATTGTATTTACTGCCAACTGATTGATCTGTAGTCATATCAACAGCTCCTAATTTCAGCATTCCTTTCAAAGCTTGGGCTGCTTTTTCATACTCCGGGGCAAGATTTTTGCAATGTCCACACCAGGGAGCATAGAATTCAACAAGCCATATGTCCTTAGATTTTAGGACTAGCTCATCAAAATTATTGGCGTTCAGGTGCACAACTGCTGAGTCTTTTGAGTATAAAGCTGAAGCTGCAGCTAGAATAAGTAATAACACGTGTAATTTCGCCATTTATTTTTGAAAAATGAGCATTTTTAATATAGTTTTGGATTATTTATATAGAAAAATATTTTGATAAGAAATTGACTTAGGATGAGTAAATCTTAACGTTTTTGATTGCTAATAGTTTTAAAATTTATTAGAAAGGATGTAAGAAGGGAGGTTAAATTTAGATTATAATTTTTAGCTGATTGATTTATAGGTGAAAACTATAAACCAGCTAATAGAAATCGATTACAAGATGCTTATATAATTAATATACATCAATCAATTATAAGGAATTTTTCTAATGATTTTAGTAATCCAAGCTTCCAGTTTATAAAGAAATGCTAGTTATTTGTATTTAAAGAAGATAGTAATTGCGTCAAGTACCGAATTTATTTGAAGAACTTCTTTGTTTGTGAGTTTTGCTGAGAACTTGTCTTCAAGGTCAAGAATTAAATCAATTGTGTCTAAGCTGTCGAGACCAAGAGACTGGAATGTAGCAGTTTTTGAGACTTTGTCAGGGTTCACTTTAGGTAAGTTTTTAAGGACTTCAAAGACAGTAGCCTCAACAGATTCAAGTTTTGTGTGGCTGAATCTCAGGAGAACTCTGAACATTATATAAGATTATAAAGAATGGAAGGTAGAAATGTTTAAAATAAGATTGATAATCAAGAAAGTATATGAGTTGAGGTTTTCTAAAAGTTTTTATGTTGGAGATGATAGTTTTATGGTACAAATAATAAAATAGATTTGATAGTAAAAAATATTTGAAGTATATACAAGATATACTCATATGATAGTAAAAGTTGTGATTATCGTATAAAATAAGCCTATTATATCTATAAAATATTAATCTTTGATTTATAATATACCCTAATATTTTTCTATTACACTTTTTATACTAACTCTTAGCAAAAACCTTAAAACAATTCTTTCTATAAGCATACCTTTCAAAATCTTAGCAAAAATGAACAATAAATCCCCATTCAAAACACAATTTATATCCTAATAAATGGCAAGTCCTTATATCCATACAAGCACTTCAGTCCAATTACTAGACTGCTCTAATGCATGGGAATTGCTAACAATCCAAGAAAAATATTATGC
>MPUH01001251.1:0-20186 GCA_001970955.1 Stentor coeruleus
CTTTATGCTGATTTAAATGAAAAGAAAAAGGCTTTTGAGCTATACGAAAAGTGTAAAAAAATAAGGGAAAAAATTTTAAATTATGATAATCCAGATCTAGCTACAATTTATAATAATTTGGCAATTCTTTATAAAGATTTAAAAGAAAATAAAAAAGCCCTACAGTTTTATGAAAAATGCAAAAATATAAGAGAACATATTTTAAACCCAAAACATCCAGATTTAGCTAAAATTTATAACAATCTAGGAAGTCTTTATAAAGATTTAAATGAAAAGAAAAAGGCTTTAGATCTATATGAAAAGTGTAAAAATATAAGGGAAAAAGTTTTAAACTCTGATCATCTAGACTTAGCTATAATTTACAACAATCTAGCAATTCTTTATAAAGATTTAAATAAGAAGAAAAAAGCCATAAAGCTTTATGAAAAGTGCAAAAATATTTTTGAAAAAAACCTACACTCCGATCATCCATATCTAGCTGCAACTTATAACAATCTAGCAATTCTTTATGAAGATTTAAAAGAGAATAAAAAAGCCTTAGAACTTTTTGAAAAGTGTAAAAATATATGGGAAAAAGTTTTAAACTCTGATCATCCAGATCTAGCTATAATTTATAATAATCTAGCGGTTCTTTATGTTGATTTAAATAAAAAGAAAAAAGCTCTTGAACTTTATGAAAAGTGCAAAAATACGTTTGAAAAAGTTTTAGACTCTGATCATCCTTACCTAGCTTTACTTTATAACAATCTAGCAAATCTTTATTATGATTTAAATGAAAAGAAAGATGCCTTAGTGCTTTATGAGAAGTGTAAAAATATTTTTGAAAAGGTTTTGCATTCTGACCATCCAGATCTAGCTAAATTTTATAATAATTTAGCAGTTTTTTATGAAAGTTTAAATGAGAAGGAAAAAGCTTTAGAATTTTATGAAAAGTGCAAAAATATTATTGATAAAGTTACAAATTATAATCATCCAGATCTAGCTAAATTTTATAACAATCTAGGAAGTATTTATAAAGGTTTAGATAAGAAGAAAAAATATTTTCTACAAACAAAAATAGGTAATTTAAAAGATGAGAATATTCAGCAAGAACCATTAAAGAAAGTGGTGGAAACAAAACACCAAAATTATTTTACCCCAAGTGCTGGAAATAAAATCATTGTTTCTTTTCCTCAATGCTTTAAAGCATTTCCATGTATATATGTGAAAAACAATATCCATCTAAATCCGAAGCCAGAGTACATAATTTATAAAAGCCATGATAAAAATTATCAAGGACAAAAATGTTGGAAAACTTTTCAAAACATCTATAAGGAGATAAAATTTTACAAAAACTTATCCAAGAATTCAAAAATGTTTCCACAAGTATACTACTTTTCATCTTTAAAGAATAAAATCATTTTAGGGACTGAACATGGAGGTTTAAATATGATTGAATTTATGCAAAATAATCAGGATATTGGATATAGAGAAATAAAGAAAATATTTTATAATGTGATAAAGGCGTTTCATCATCTTAAAGAAAAAAACATAGTTCACAATGACATAAGCCCAACAAATATAGTTATAAAATCCCCAGATGAAATTAAAATTATTGACTTTGAGATATCATTTGAATGTAATAAAATTTATGAAGGTAGCGCTTTTCCTAGATTTACACCTTCAAAATATGTAAATGAATTATATCTTTCCCCAGAACTTATGTCAAAACTCAGAATGAATGATCAAATTTGTAGTATTTTATATGATCCGTTTAAGTCTGATGTCTTTTCATTAGGACTTACTCTCCTTAGCGCCTGTGGAATTAGTGTTAAAAGTCTCAATTATTTTGGATTAACTTATGATGTATTTATAAAAAGTATGCTAACTATTAGTTATGGATACATAGCTTATGACTGCTTAAAAAAAATTTCTTATAAATTTCTTAGAGAGGAACTGCAAGCAACTATAGATAAAAAAATTAAAGAATTTCCATACAATATTTTAAATAGATCTTTAAGGAGAATGCTAGAAGTAGATATGCTAGAAAGAGCTACAATTGATGAGATATACAGAGATGCAAAATACTATGTAGGGATTTTTGATTAATAGTTTATTTATTTTATTTATAAGACTATGAAGTTAGGTTAATAAATTTTACTTTTTTGATTAAAGATAAATAAGTTAGTTTTTTTAGGTTAATAGAAAGCTAAGTTTTTAAATACTAGTTATTTTTAGCTAAAAAGGCATGAAAAGTTTCAGAGAGTTGATGAAGTATTTATGGAATGTATTATTAGATTATTATAAACACTAATTATACTCCTTTGAGGGTTTTTTGTTTGGAACTGATACAATTTTGATTAGTATTTTTCATGAATTTTGAATAAGTCAGCTTAAAAATTTTATTGGCACGGATTTAATTATGGCTTCCTAGTATTATGATTTGACCTGAACAATTTCTTCCTTTATAAACCTGCTTATACTTTGTTGAAGATTTTTAGTAGCTAGTTATCTTGAAGTCTCTTAAATTGCCTCTCATAAACTACAAAAAATAAAATTTGAATTCTTTAAAATTCTTTATAACACTAGGGATAGTATAAACCAAATAATAAGTACTAAATCTTAATTTTTTATATTATTTAAAAATTAATACATGAAACTTCTTATAAAAGACTCTATATACTTTGTTGGTCATCTTAAAAGCAGGATGATGCTAATGATTACTGCAAATACTGAAACATATTATATTAAATTTTATTCTAGATAATAATTATATTTTTATGTGAAATATATTCTTTGATATGTGCAAAAAATCGTTTATCTTATTGTCACACTGCCAATTTTATGTTTATCTCATTAGATTATATTATAATTCTCAATAATTTAAGACCATTTACAATTTATTATGGGAACTCAAATTATATTTTTATAAGATACAAAACATATATCCCCAACATGAAATGGGAAAAATTGCATTGTATTGATATAGTTATTGTAGTTTATTATTTATACTTGCTGAATAATATACATACTCCTCCCCTAATTTTTTTTAAATCTATTCAAACTTTCCTTTGTCATAGTAAAAATAACAATTTTCGTAATTTTTTTTATAAATTAATCTTCCATACACATAAAATATACAATTTTCTTTTATTCTTTCTCATTACCAAAAAATTTCAATGTTTATTCTAAACATTTAACTTATAGTAACTCACAATTTTTTAATAAAATCGGCCGATTACTTAAAATGAATTTAAAGATTATGATTTAACGTTATAAACTTTCTTCTAAATTTTTCATCACTTCTTGATACGATAATTAAATAAAGTGGTCTTATATAAAATGGATAAAAAGAACTGGATTCCTGAGGTTGCCCCAAAAGCTGGCCTAGTGTTTTCAGAAAGAGGCCTTTTAACAGGAGTTTTATGCAAGCCTAAAACCATGCCGATAAAATCAATGACACTAGAACAAATTGAAGAAATGGAAAAAAAACTTATCGAGCAATATTCAATTGTTAAAAAGTAATTAACCTAGCTTAAAAATTATTATCTCCTGGGTAAAACTCATATAATATAAAAATAAACTTTATAAAAAAGCCAAATAATTTGCTTAATATTGTATATAAATATATTTAGGAAGAGAAAAGTTTATTAAAATTTATAGGCGTAGAATTTGAAGTTTTATTAAATTATAGACATGAGGGAATTTTTTTTCATGGATCAAGTTTTGATATTGATATTACTACTGTAAAAGATGCTATAATAAATGATTTTTCTGTTATGCGATAGATAAATAATTATAAAATTTCAAAAGTTAGAGTAATAAAAACTGTTTATATACTTCTTGCTTTATTCTTAACAAGATATATAAATATAAATACCTATGCATTAATCATATTCTTATACTTTCTTTCAATAACCTTATCTAAAAATTATTATTCTATATAATAAACTATATCAACTACAATTTTTAATTCACTCATAAAAATAACCTAAAAAGTTTTTAGTTTTAAAAGCTTTTAAGTATTTTTCTAAAATTTTCCCACTGCAGATTACAATATTTTACAAGATATTCCATATAGTTTCATCAATACTAAATTCTATAATATTATTTAAAATATATTCAAATTATTTGTCCTTATATATTTGTGTAAAAAATTAAAAACCTCAGTTAATTTTTTGCAACTGGGTTATTTTTTTTAGTCTTTACAAGTATTAAAATTCATCGTATATTCACAAAATTTTTTAGTCAGCCAGATGAATTTTCTTCCCATTTATTATATCCTATTTAGTTAAACCTTATTGATTAACTGAGTCACTTAGTTTCTTGCTTAGTGACCAAAGTTTTTCTTCTTTGAAAAAGATAATTTGGATAAGAAGTGATATACATGTCACTCCGCTCATAATGTAGAAAAGGCCATAATATCCAACTTCAGGGACAACATGAAATTGAATAAAATATCCTGCCATAGCTCCTAAACCAAAGGTATAGAAAAATACTCCATAGATCTTTGAGCCCATTCTACATAATGATTACGTTTTTCCATACATACGTGCAATGATTGTAGGGAATAGACTAAGATTTCCTCCTTCACAACAAAGAAGAAATGACACCCAAATCAAATACAGCCACTTTATAGTCGCAATATAATAAAGTGAGGCCATAAGTCCGATTTGGCACAACAAAAGTATGCAATAACTAGTTTTAAATGAAGTTTTATCCATAAGCATTCCCCAAAGATATCTAAAACTTCCATTAAATATTGAGGAAGCTGATCCGACATAAGTCAAAAAGTGATCATCGTTGATTTCATGTTTGCCAAAAGTTTTATAAGAATAAGCTATATATAAACCAGGTATAAAAGAACAAAAACCGCTTAAAAACAGAAACCAAAAATGTTTGGTTTTTATTCCTGCAATAATACTTGGGCATTCTTCTTCTTTTTGAGTAGTGATATAATCATCTATTTCTATAGATTTTTTCGGTCGAATAAGTAAAAGTATTCCAATCAGACTTACAATAAGATATATTAAAGAAAGCCAGCGAAGTACCATTGGAAATCTATCCGCAACATCTGAAGCAAAAAACTTATCGCCATGACACTCTACATCTGGGGATTTATTATCAGGATTGATCCAATGAGTTGAAACTACATTAAAAATAGATGAACCAAAACCAAAACCTGATACAATAATCCCACTAACTCTTCCTTTATGTTTAGGAAAATGACTCCATCCAATAATCATAGGTGTTGTATACTAAATAAATATTACAGAAATCCCTACACCAAAACCATAAATAAAACCATAAACAATAGCGAAAAGATAGAAAGTTTTTATAAAAGATGAAGCGAAAACACTGCCGACTAATATTGAATTGCCTAGAATTGCTGTCCTAATTTTGTGTTACATCCAAGGATTAAAGCGTGTTGTAAGGTAGGAGCCTAAAATTAATGAAATAGTTGTGCCTATTACTTGTAAAGGTAAGATTATGCTCAGATCCTTTAAAGCTACATCATGGCCTACAGAATGAAGATATGAGGCCACATAAATGCTTATGTTTCCTGTAATGTAAACTGTGCCAAGAACAATGTGGATTAAAAATCCACCAAAAACAGACAAGGCTGCTCTCATATTTTATTATATACTTAATTTAATCATATTTTATTAAAAATATATTTTTATTATGTTATTGTGTTGTATAAAATATTTTCTGCAATCTAAAAATTATATTTCAAATTTTGTCATAGGTTATTAAATAATAGAATATTGTGACTATAATTTGTAAATTTTAAGACACTTTTTCCTTGGGAATATTTAAAAAACTAATAAATTTATTAGACAGATAGGATAAAGGTAGTAGTCGATTATTATAAACCCATAAAAATATCTATTTTTTCATATTTTTTGTATTCTTTTATTAGAATTTAATAATTAGAACTCAAAAAGTTTCCTTTGATAAATTCAGAAAATCAGATTTAATGCTTTGATATTATTCGATTTTATCAGATTCAATTTATTGCTCAATCTTAAGATTTTTGAGGTTTATAAGTAGAATCATACTGGTAATAATTATTATGACAATTAAATTTATGCTTATGTTTTTTTGACTAGACTAATCATTTGACCATATTAAAAATAAGATATTATCGATTTTATTATAAGTTTTATTATAAGTTTGATATAATTGATTAAGCTTATTTTTACTTTTTACAATAAAAAAATAAGATTCGATTTGTAGTCTTGAAATTGAATTAAAACTAACTACAAATTGTTTATAAACTTCCTGTAAAAAGCATAATAAATATAATTTTTAATAGTATTTCGAAAAAATAGCAAAATTAAAACTATTGATAAAGACATAAATAGTATAACTGGTAATAAAGTGTTAATAAAAACTGAAAAACCAAAATCTAATCGTCAAATAAACCAGTCCTATATTAATTTTATATTCAAAAATATACTTAAATATCAAAACCATTAAAAATTAGTGAAATTGTAGTTTAAAGTACTTGCAAAGATGAAATAATATTCAAGATCTTAAACATAACATTAAAACCTTTTTATTACAAATAAGATTCTATATACAAACTGATATAACTTCCTATATATATTCTAATTATAATAAGTATAAAAAATTCTTAAAAATCCAAAGATACTTAATATTATTAAAACACGTAGCGAAATATTAGAAATTCTACGTTTGATGAATGAAATTCAAATTAAAAGCTAAAACAATTCTTCTTTTCAGGGTTTCACATGTATGGTTAATATTTTTATAATTGATTTTTTAAGTCAATATGTTTATGGCAGATATTTTTCCTAATACATTTATCATATCTTAAGAATTTTATCAGTATTGAAAATTTATTTTATAAGAAAAGCATACAACATCTCTTCTTATATACTAAATTAATATTATTTAATAAAACAATCTAAGTCACTAAGATACATAGAAAATATTTTTTTAAATATAAAACTCTACAATTGTTGTATATTTTCAAATAAACATTCAATCATATTTAATGATATTCCCTAAATCTATTCTAAATAATTTTTACTATAAAAATCGATTCTGTTAGAATAAATCCATTTAAATATGCAAGTTAAAAAGCCTTCACCGAACAGCTCCCTTGTTAAGTCAAGAAGCAGACCAAAAATCATCTCCCCACAAAAGTCGATCATGCAAAGAGCTTCCCCTGCGAAAAATACTCAAAAAAACATACTAAAACAGAATCTGACAAGAGATTATTTCAATTATACACCTTTGAGACAAAATAAGTCAGCAACATGTTTGACTCCTGATTTGGTATTAAACAAATCTATGAGAAAAGAAGCTCAATTACAAGAAATTTTCTCTCAGAAAAAAATCATCATGGACCAAGGGAAAATCTTACAACAAAAGCTCAAAGATTTCAAAAGCAAAGTCAATAAAAACAGCCGATCGGCCTTAAGCTCAAAAACTAACATCAAAAATTTATCCTTATTTATCAACATTCTTGATAAAAACCTCACAAAACTCAAGTTGATTAAACTTGCCCCGATATTTTCTCTAGTAAAAATTATTTACGAACGTGATGTCAAACGACCTCAACAGCATTATAAGCGAATTCTGCTTAAAAAATGCTTCAAATCTCTAAGTTTAGCTTTAGAAAAATTCAATAGAGCTATTACACACTATCATCTACAGCTTCTCTTAAAGACATTTCTAAAATGGTCAGACAAATCCTTAATCTCATCCCCAGTTTCAGTTCCCACAAACGATTCTATACTTGATTTCCCTACAATTCTAACAATATCTCCAAAATTCGCAATAAACTCAAGTTTTACCTCAAATGAAACTTCAGCCACTCAGCTTGTTAGCTTATCTGAAGCCTTTTATTCAAGTTCGCTTTTGTATTACAAAGGTTTTAAGCCTTGGAAAAAGTTTTTTGAAATAAAAAATCATAAACGACGACAAAAAGTTTTAGCTAAAGACAATTTTATATGCAAAATTTTATTAAAAAGTTTTCATGGACTTTTTAAAAACTGGGATCATTGTGTAAGAAGGCCAAAGGTTTTTAGAAGGATTTTGGTGTTACAAAAAAGTTTTAATACTATTAGAGAATATGATAAAAATAGTGAATGTTTTGATGAATATGTTCAAAAATTTAGAGAGGTAAGGTTTATATAGTTCAAATTGGTTACACAATGTATGGATGGGTGGAAAATATTTGTGAATATTAGTAAAGTGGAAAAAGTGAGAGAGATTAGGAATGCTAGGATTAGGAGGAGTATTTCAGAGTGGAGATTGAATAAAAAAAATGAGATCAGTTAATTTAGTATGAATTTGTATATTTTTATATAGGATTTTTAATACTTTTCTAGGATTTTATGGATTCGAATATGCCTTTTATATAAATTATTGGATATTTTTAGAGAGTTTGGTTATTATTCCAGATAAATTTAGTAAGGGTTTTATATGATAATCGATAAAAAAAAGTATTAAAGTTTTGGATTTTTATAAATATGATTTTTAGTTTTAATAAATATAAGTTTATATCCCATAATAGTATAAATATCAATTATCTAATCCATATCAACAAAACCTTAAACCAATCTCATAAATCCTACTTTTCTATAAATGTCAAAAGCAATTCAAATCCTTAACTTCGAAGAACAAGCCGTTGGACGGACAATAAAGTCATCTAAAAAGCGCTTCACATGGAAATTCATCCTCGACTCAATTTCATACACAATCGACCTCCACTCAAGCAAGTTCTCAGGCAAAAGGTCAATAAAAATCAATGGTGAAATACACTTCCAAGGCAAAAAAACCGGAAAACTCTTCCATCAAACCATAGAAATCGGTTCTCACAGTTTGATAATTATCGAAGTTAATAAATCTTACGATCTAAGAATCGATGGCACATCTTTCAATCTTCTAAAAAAGCAAGAGACCTTCGAAGCACCAATACATAACATTGAAAAAACTCAAACTACTAGCAAATTAGTCTCTGAAAGCCAAGAAGATTGGGAAAAATCAGCAAAACCATATGACGTGATAATCCGTGAAGGTCTTATAACAACAATCATAGAAAAACTTCCGATAATCCCTAAAAAAACCAAAAACCGACAATCTGCAAAGCCTACCTACGACGGAAAATATATGTTTGGAACTAGTAATCCAGGATTATCAAAAGGAAATTCCTTAGGTGTAGAAGAAATTCCCAAACCTCGTACTTATAGTTCATATTCCCCAGTTGTAACAGGAAATTCAACACATTCAAATCCTTTCTTATAAGAAATTCTCAAACCATTAAGAATATTATCTTAAATTCTAAAATAATTACTAAAATGTTGCATCTAAATGCCAAATCAGACCAGGAAACGCGCTAAAACTATTCACTTTACACAACCTTCCTTCCCATTCATCAACACTTTTTACTTGTTCCCTTAAATGCCCTGCTAAAAAATTTTCTAAATCATAGTCGGCATTCTCTCTGGCAAGTTTAAAAAGATCATAGTAATTTTTATAGTTATCTTTTTCTAGTTGGTATAAAAACTCAATAACACATTTTTCACTTTTCCAATCCTTTTGTGGCATTTCTGGGAAAATCACTTCAACTGTGTCACCTCTTTCAGTCACATAGCTGAGGATTTCGTCGAAATGTTTTTTTTCTTCTTCAGCCTCTTGGTTTAGCTTCTTGGCTATGTTTTTTAAATGCTTAGCTTCAAACCAATATGAGGCTTCTTTGTATATTCCAAAAGCCCCAAGTTCACAACTCGCCTGCTGTAGAAGCGCCTTTCTTAATAGACCACCCAGTNGTTCACAACTCGCCTGCTGTAGAAGCGCCTTTCTTAATAGACCACCCAGTAATGCCATTTATATTGAAAAATCCGTATTTTTATCCACAATAGCAAATTAAGGGTTTTTAACAAATAATTTTTTGTTAATAAACATATAACATGGAAACTACAGCTCAAGTCGCAATTCGAATACTTCCTTTAAGACCTAATGATCCTTCTTTTAATCAACAACAAATTTCATATAAAGAAAACACATTAAAAATATCACTTCCTGACAAACCTTTAGAATCTGAATTTGATAAAGTTTTTGGACCTTTTGAATCCCAAGAAAATATCTTTAATTTTATTTGCCCTATTATTGAATCATATGATAAAGGAATAAGCAGTACAATTCTCGCATATGGACAAACAGGTTCAGGTAAAACTTATACAATGTTTGGAAATTCAGATAATCATGGAATAATTCCAAGAGTAATTTCGCATATTTTCCGAGTTTTATCTTCAGATTACACAGTAAGATTTTCTATGATTAAAATTTATAATGAAAAGATTACAGATTTACTTGCAGAAAATATAGAGTCAAGATTTTTAAGCATAAGAAAACATCCTGATTATGGAATTTATATACAAAATTTATCTGAATATGTTATTAAATCACCAGATGAAGCTTTAAGTCTTATTGAAAAAGGGAAAAATAATTGTCGTATGCAAAATACGATGATGTCTCTATGTAATTTTAGATTAACCATTATATGCCAAATAACTATTATAAACACAAGTTTTAATAGAAATCACAGATTTTATAAATCAAAAATAACTTTGTGCGATTTACTTGGTAGTGAAAGAGTTGAAAAAACTAGAGCTTATAATTTATCACTAAAGGAAACTATTAATATTAATAAAAGTATTCAATGCTTACAAATTGTCATTTTTAATTTGACAAAAAATAATGGCTCGCATATTCCTTTTAGAGACTCAAAATTAACATTTTTATTAAATGAATCTTTAGAAGGAAAGCATAGGCTGGCTTTAATTGGCACTTTAAATCCTGGAGTAAAAAATTTGTATGAGTCATTTTACACTATAAGATTTGCTAATTTATTTAAACAAACGAAAATAAAAATTAGGACTCAAGAAATTACGTTAAAAACTTTTGAAAACTTTGAAAATTTTGAAAGACAAAACATGATTATTAAAAAATTTAAAGAAAATTATGATGAGGGAAAAATTTATCAAGAGGAGTTTCGAGATGCTCAAAATTTTAATGATAGGATATATTGTAAGAATATAGAAAAGATAATGAAAAAGAATAAAATTATGAAATATGCGATGATAAAATATTTGACCTTGACTGAAAAAATTGTTGAGGTAGTTGATTTTGAAAGAAAACAATTTGGATGTATTGAAATAAAAAATGATTATAAGAAAAGAAGAAGAAGTTGTAGCACAGTTTGTAGATGGGATAAAAATATAAAGGGCTTTAAAATGCAAAATAAAAGTAGTATTATTATAGATAATATAGAAGTCTAGTTTGTTCTTGATGGAAAGTTAGGATTGTGCTGATTCTACACATCACACAATTCTTAATTAAATTACCTAAAAAACTATTTTATTCAAATTAAAACCTTAAAAAAATCACTTCTTATTTCAATCATCTCCAAAATTCTCACCCTCCTTAATCAAATCCTCTAACATAAACCTTATAATCTAACCAAAACTAAATCTTTATACAAAATTTAAATTAAAATTTTTATCTCTAATGCCAAATTCTCTGATATTTTCTAAGTCTCGCAGAATTTACTTGGATTGGTTTATTATTAGAATAAAGGACAACATCCTGATCCTCTTTACTCAAACTTCCCATTAAATTTTCCATTTCCTTACAGAACTCTTTAAAGTTAACAACAAGTTTTTTGCTTATAACTCTTGTAAAAAAAGGGGATATCGCTTTAAATACTGGTAGTTCAAGGTCGACTTCAGCAATAGTCCCAGAAGATATTTTCCCATCTCTTCCAGGATGTAGAAGGTTGAATATCATTGTAAATCTCTCAAGTTTCTTTTGTTGTAAAAAAATATCAGATTGTTTTCCTAGTATCAATTGATGAGATTTTTTACAGTTCATGATTTTTTTCTGAGAATAATCACGTATTCGGCTTGGAGTTCCTGGGGTTTTTGATCTTCCAGTTTGTAGTGAGGCTTGAAAAGCATTAAAATCTCTTTCGACTATTTCATCGATTTGCTTTTCTATTAGCATCTCCAGTTGGTTTTGCCTGTCTTTGTCTAGGTTGTGCTTTTTGCAGAAACTTTGTGCGAGATCGTTTGGTTCATCGTTTGCATGGATTGTTATTGTGTCGAAATATCCTTCTCCGAGTGTGACTTTTAGGATTAAAATTTCTTTTTGGGACAATTTATTTATAGGGTGTTTTAGAATTCTATAGGTAAAGAGAAAAATAGGAATCAGGAAATTTTAGAATTTTGAAGAATCGGAATGATAAAGTATTGAAAAATCCTGTTGGAAAACATTATTGTTAGGTTCTGTTATAATTATTGATGTTTGAAAAGGTTATTTTATAATGAAGATTTTAGTTATGATCAATTAAATGCAAATCACTTAAAAGAGCGAGTTAATTCAAAGATAGATACACATACATTAATATTGAGGGCATGTGGTTTGGCAATTAAAAATTTCCTTATCAAGTTGACAAAAAACAAAGATATGGGTTAAAGTAAACTCACAGAATTTTGTTAGAGAAGAAAGTATGAGTCAAATTTGTATGAAATCTTGGCATGGGCAATGAAAAAAAATATTTTAAAGAGAATTTATAATAATCTAGTCTATATAATATGATTTAATTTATAAATTATTATAACAAACTTGATGAATGATTGACCATATTCTTTATTCTCCAAAACATTAATTATAATTCATCATCCTAAAAAATTATTTTCTAACTACACAATAATCAACTTAAACTTATAATTTTCATACTCAACAAATCATCCAAAAAAATCCACATTTTTCTCAAAAACACAAATCAAATCATTTTCTACATTAAAAACTTACCTATTTCATGTATTTTACTATGAAAACCATATCTAAACCCTCATATCATTACCATCCAAAACAGCCTTTCCTAAAAAATCCACCATTTCATCCTCCAAAATTCCAAACTCCTCTTCAAAATTATTCTCTCCAAAAACCTCACAATTAAATGATTTACAATTTAATTAATCCTAAACACGACAATAATAGTAATATCATCAACATATCCTCCAGTCTTTAATGCTTTATTAGTAGCATAACTAGCCAGTGCATCCGCAGCATTGGCAAAATCTTTAATTTTCCAGAATTTCGAGACAATTTCCACAACTTTATTATTACTCACTGAATCCCACAATCCATCTGTAGCCACTACAACAAATCTATCTGAAGTTTTTAAAGGGTAAACTTTAACTTCAGGTTCAGAAATCACCCCAAAACCTTCAGCAAAACTATCTCCTAAAGTCCGACTCATAGCTAATCCAGGACTATTTAAATTATATCCCCAAGCTCTAATTGGTCCAATAGTTTTACCAGTACAATCTTTTAAGCATCCAACACGACCTCCAAACTCTTCTATGCGTTTTTTTTCTAAAGGGTCTGAAGGTTTATGTTCTTTATTTAAAACTTTCCCAGTCCAGGAACGATCAAAACTTCCTATTAAAGCGCGGGAGTCTCCAATGCTAATACAATAACAATCAGTTTCTGTAAATAAAACAGATAATAAAGTGCTTCCTGAAAAAGTAATGTCGATACATGATGATTTGAGCTCTGAGTCTAAGTTACTTATTGCTTGTAAAAATACTTTTTTATATGTATCTTCTAATGTTTTGAGGTTATTGTTGATGAGTATTGTTTAATAATTCCAGGAAACTGGTTCTCAAGATACTTAGAAACTACATGTCCTTCTGGTCCATGTCCGTCGAAAACTGTGAAAATATGCAGGTTTTTATATCCAAATGCATTTTTTATTGCCAAAAAACTATCTTGATTAAAAGTTTTCAGCTTGCCATCAATACTCCCTATACGACTTACTGTTGAGTACTCAACTCTTAACAGTTTTTTTCTAAAATCAATAGTTTTATTTGCCGGAACTTCACCTATTTTTGTCTGCATGTTTTTTATCACCGGCCTTTTCTTCAAGTTTTTCTGCATGATTATTGTAGAATTTGTTTCTAAAGAAGGGAGTTTTATGCTAAAAGATTTTGATACAGTTGGAGATGAAGGTTTTGAAGATATTCCCAAATATTTCATGCTCTGATTCGGTTTATGCTTGAGTTTATTAGAAACTTGAGAAAATGGTTTTAGTTTAGAAAGGCTTAGAGAGTTGTGGGTTATTCTTTTTAGATGGCTATGGTTTTGATTTTTTTTATGCTCCAGGTTTGAGGGAGATTGGCTTATAATATTTTTTTCCATTGTTTAAGAAATATGGGAATAGTGTTTTTTATTATGTTGGTATAGATAATATTATAAGAAATTTAAAGGGAAAATATAAAATTAGGAGACTTTGAAGATTTTGGTAATGGTTGATAGGATATTTTAAGTAGAAAGTCTAAGCATTTTGAGAGAAGGATGAGGTTGGTAGATACTTTTGGATNTTTTGGTAATGGTTGATAAGATATTTTAAGTAGAAAGTCTAAGCATTTTGAGAGAAGGATGAGGTTGGTAGATACTTTTGGATTAAAGATGAAATTAATAATTTATAATATAAAATAATATATTAACTGTTGTTATTTATTTTAATGTGGTAATAGTAAAGGAATATTTAATGATTTATGTGTTTATTGTAATAAATACATTTTGTTATAGTTTGTTCGATTTTTTATGTAAATATCAAATTTGATTTTATATATGAAGTACTCTTAAGGTTATTTATAACATATTATTAACTTATAAATATGATTTCTTAACTCATAAAAACTTGAAATATAAAATAACTTAATATAACAGTTAACATTTTTTGTAAATAATTCCAAATATCATTTAATCCTCCTATAAATTCCTTATCCTAAACACCCTAAAACCTTAAATCAAGACATTACCTTACAATAAAAATCATTTAAGACCCTAACCTCATGAAAAAAAACTAACAAAATTTTATATTCTAACAGAAAACCAATTATAATGGAAAATTTTCGTAAAGTCTTTTTTAAC
The DNA here is from genome assembly GCA_001970955.1 of Stentor coeruleus. Classification (NCBI taxonomy): domain Eukaryota; phylum Ciliophora; class Heterotrichea; order Heterotrichida; family Stentoridae; genus Stentor; species Stentor coeruleus. The sequence continues at coordinate 14,962 of MPUH01001251.1, forward strand.
ATAACCAGAAAATGTTGTTTTGGTTCTGATTATACACAAAATGAATCTATAGAACTTGAAGGTAAATCCAGTTTAGACATAACAAGTTCCCAAATCCCCCCTCAGCAGGTAGTCCAAATCCCATTAGTTTACCTTCATTTAAAAATCATCGTCATAGAAAGCGAAAAAGTTCCTCTTGGTAAAACTTATAATATAAGCCCTTTAGGGTTAAATAATACTGAAAGGACTACTTATGGAGATGGTTGTGTTTATGCTGGATCTTTATATCAAGAAAATAATCGTATTGTTAATGATATAATACTGCCACAAAATGAAAAAGGTGTTGGGAAAAAACACTTTATGATACAGTATAAAGGAGAACCTAAACCTTTATATTTAATTAAAGATCTTGGGGATGGAATGGGCACTTTTGTTAGGATTAGCAAACCTTTGACTTTACAGACGAATTTTATTATATCATTTGGAGATTCACATATGATTATTATTATTGATAATTCCTACCCCCCAAAATTAACCTTGAGATTTATTGATGGGCCGAAACTTGATGAGAAATTGTAAGAAATATGTAGTAAATTTTCACAAAATGACTCACCAATTATAATCGGAAGAATGAATGATTGTACAATCCGCTTTGAAGACAACAGTTTATCTCGTTACCATTGTATCATCACCTACAAAGATCATTGGATAATCCAAGATGGTGATGGTAACAAAATCAGTACAAACGGGACATGGCTATTTGTTGAAGATTTTTTCGAAATCCACAACGAAATGGTCTTCAAAGTTGGCGAAACAACTTTTCGAACAGAAACTTTTACAGCTAAATACTAATCTAATTTCACTACTTTAAAACTATTTTATAAATAAAAAACTCAAAATAATAACAAAACCCAATTATCTAAAAAATGGGCTGTTCATGCAAAGTTCAATTAGGCCAAGATGCAGAATCAGAAGTCTCTCACGTGGTTTTAAAGGTAAAGTCTAAATAGTTAATAGAAGAAAAGTCATCTTTTGCAGCGAACTATGACGAAAAAACTATTGATGCAAAAGTTGAGGGTTCTATTATAAAACCTAGCTCATTATGTTTGCAGATTCCTTTACAAGGACGAATGAGTTCTCCTGAAATCTCTAAAATCGACATAATCCTAACACCAAAATCTCATCCAAACATAATCCAAGAAGGGGAGTTAAAGAAATATCGTCCTGGATTTAAAAACCAGTTTATTTCCCGTTGGGGAGTTTTAACCCCTGAGTATTTTATGTACTTCAAAAACCGAGGCTCAGCTCAAATCTGGCGACAAAACCCTTTGTATTCTGTAAATGTTAATAAAATCAGCACAGCATCAAAGTAAAAAAATATTTAGGGTCAGTTACAAAATTAAAGGATCTATAGAAAGTTCTGAACAATTTGAGGTTTATTTAAAAACTGAAGACCCTTTAGTTGATATTTCTAGACAAACACATAAAATGCCGTTGATGAAAAACTTGATTGATTTAACTAGTAGTCCTAGTGAGAAAAAATGTGTTGTTAGAGGAATGCTTATGAAAAGACCTTTAAGATTTGAGGCTAGTGAAAAGGATATAGGGGAAAATCTACCTGCTACTGTTGATAGAGTTTCGTGGAGTGTTAGGGAAGTACAATGGTTTAGTTCTGAGAAAAGGTTGTTGTTTGTTGCAAATAGTAGGGCTGAAAGAGATTTTTGGGTTTTTAATATTGGAAAAGTTTGTAGTAAAGATTAAAATTTTGCTGGGAGTTAGGATTTTTTCATGATTTGGGATTTTGATGTTTGAAAGTTTTTGGATTTTTGAGAAGGGGCTTCTGGTGGGATTTTTTGCTAAGTTTTGTTGGGTTTATTGGAAAAATAGTCACAAATCATCATTTCCACCTTTTTCATCTCCCAATTTTCCTTTCCCTTTACACAATCTAAAAATTAGTTTTATCTTTCTATAAACATTCTAATAACTAGTCTAAACATTAACACAGGATCTATCGTCCAACATGAATCCATCAAAAATCTTAAAAATCAACACCCATAAAAATTCTAAAATCCTAACAGATAAAAAAAACCTGTCTTTTTTATTAAGCAAACATAATCTTAACTCTAAACTTTATTAAACTTAACAACACCTTCTTAATATTTTTTTACCTTCTAAAATATCCTAACGCTTTTTATTCAATTAATATCGTGAATCACCCAGCTTTTCACATGACATTTATGTAACCTGTTATATCAAATATCACCACTCAATTCCTGACAAAGTTAAACCCTTGTCTAAGCTTTAATTTCAAAACAAAATCATCTTCTTCTTATAACAAAATCATCATAAATATAAGTTTTCATCCTTATTCCTCCAAAATGTATTTTTTCCCTTTAAATTTGAAAATCTCTTCTAATTTCCAATATCTCCTATAAGAATTCCACCAATATTGTATTAAAATTTATACTACTGATAATGTAATTTACTATTCCAAGCACTTACTGTATGCAGCATCTCCATTGGTTATCGATTTCTTCATAAAGCTCGATTTCATTGTCAAAATCTTCATGCTTTTGCAAGTATTTTACCGTCGTTAATGTAGTCAATGTGTTAATTTTTTTGAAGTAACACGTTTTTTTACTGTAATCCTTGTAATCTATTCTAAGATTTGACAAAAATCTTGTTATTGTATCAACGCATTTCTGAATGTTTTCAAAGTTTTTTTCAAATTCCTTAAGTTCTTTCTGAAGTATCAAGGATTGTTTTACTAGTTCTGGAGCTTCTAAATTCTCACAGTCTTTAGAAAGATTTCTAGACAAAACTCGGAGTTTTTTCCAATCACTTACTAGTATGGCCTCGACAAAGTCGTTTTGATAAAAGGACAGTTTTTCCTCGCAGAACTTAAGAAGAAGCTTCTTTCGGCATTCAATGATCATTCGTGAGTTAGTGGTTTCCATTTATTAAGGGTCTAATGGAAAGATGATAAAAAGACTGAATGAATCGAAAGAAATGGGGAGATGGTTTTTTTTTAACTTGGGAGGTTGATGCTTTGGCTGATTTGATGGAGTTTTAAGATATAATTGAAAGATGACTTTTATATGGAATTTGAAAAGGGGAAATGTTGTTATTTGCAGTTTTACGAGGAAATTGAAGGTAATAGTATTTTAAAAAATGGAAAGATTTTGGTGGTAAAAGAAATATTTAGGGATTTAAAAGGATGAAGTTGAAGATGTTGTGCTGATTGGCAAGGTTTTAGGGTATATAAAATGGATATTGAATTTTTATTTAAGTTATAAGATTTTGTCAGATGCCAATTTTACATAAAGTGACTAAGCACTAAAGATTAATTATAAGTAGATGGGATTGTGTTTTATTTGAGTTACAAGAAAAAAATAGTTTTTCATTATCTTATCCTCCTATTTAAATTGCACCCCCAGCACCCTATCCAAAAAATTCCCAACTTTTTAAATCCGACCTCTAAAATTTTATAATCCTAAAACTCTAACCTTAAAACAACAACTCAAATATTCAAAACTACTTCATCAACATCTACTAATCCCAAAATCCACCCTTCAACAAACATCTTCAAAAAGCATCTTCCATTATAAAATCCCAAAAAAATCATCATAATCATCTATAATCTCTATCTATTTATTAATCCCTAAACAAAATACTATCTTTCTTATTTCATATAAAATCTTTAATTAATAATCTAAACATGGAAGTTTATCTTCTCCTGTTCTGTATTCTAAGCCTTACATTCTCCAAGATTTTAGACCTAGACTCAAATAGTTTAAACAATATCCTAGCTACAAATGACTATGTCTTTGTTGAATTCATGGCCAAATGGTGTGCTCATAGTCGTAAATTCTTCCCTCGTTATGAGACTGTATCAGAGCTTATCGAAGAACATAAAATCCCTGTGATTTTAGGTCGTATCGATATTGACGAGAACTTATCATTAGCCGAATCTTACAATGTCGAAGCTTACCCAACTTTCCTTTTCTTCCATAAAAGCCAAGTTATTAATTACACAAGTGATCTTGACGAACAAAATATGCTAAACTGGTTATCAAAACACACAAAGCCATTAATTCAAACAATTTCAACAAACGACGAGTTTTTATCTTTTCGAGAAACTCATCCAGTATCATTTTTCATGATAGGCCAAGATAATGATGATTTTTATGAGAAATATAATAAAGCTGTTATCAAAAGTCTTGAAACTAATTTTGCTGTTATAACAAATTTACAGGTTTTTGATGTTCCTGTAAGGTCTGGACCTTGTGTTGTTGTTTTTAAAAAATCAGATGAAAAGTTCGCTTTGACTTATGATTTCGATAATTTACAAGAGTTTTTCAATAAGCATATGATCCCTTGGGTTGGACCTTTAAATGATCTTGCAATAAAAGAAATTTTTGGTAAGGCTCGGCCTGCATTGTTTATGTTTTCTCAAGCGCATAGTGTTATAGATGAACTTAATCAAGCTAGTGAGATTATTAAAGGATCATTATTATCTGTATATTTAGATGCAAAATCCAAACATCATATAGGATTGATTGAAAAGTTGGGCTTAGAAGATTTTAAACAACCATTTGCTTTGATTTTAGATAAAAACATGAGGAAATTCGTTAAAGAAGATGTTTTTGAAGCTAAAGATATTGTTAAGTTTTATGAAGAATGGAAAAACAATAAAGCTAGAGTTTATTATAAGTCAGAAAAAAATGTTTATGAAGAAAATGGGATTTGGAATCTTAATGGGGAAAGTTTTAATATGGAAGTTAGTAAAGGTCCTGTGGTTGTGTATTTTTATATAAAGGACTGTGGGTATTGTAGGATGTTTGAGGCGGAATATGAAGCTTTAGCGGAAAAATATAAGGGGCAGATGAGATTTGCTAAAGTAAATTGTAGTAAAAATGATATTGAAGGAGTGAGGATTACTGAATTTCCTACAGTGCTTTATTATTCAGGAGAATCTTTACAAGGTGTCCAGTATTTGGGACCGTTTACTGAAGAGATGTTGTCGGTACTTGTGGAGTCATTTAAGAGCAACCCTTCGGTTAAAACGGATTTATAGGATAAATTAGCTTTTTTTTAGAATATGTCTGTGTTGTTAGTATGTGTTTTTTTTACTGGGAATAGAAAACTGTAAAGATGGATTTTTTTTCTAATAATTATAAGCATCAAATAAATCCACATCATTAACCTATAAACTCTTAAAACTCATCAAAAATCTTATAAAAGTC